>LTAE01002243.1:27335-40828 GCA_001647135.1 Pontederia paniculata | reverse complement strand
GAAATCATATTGTGAAAATGATAGTTTAACTTTCTTCGACATGTGATGTGATACATTGATAGTTATATGTATGATCATTTATTTGCTTCACTTGTTATGGAAAAAAAGAGATATTTCTACTCTCACTTTTTTTCATTATTTGTTATGCTTATAAATATGAGAGTATTTTTATGACAAAGAAAGAAATGTGAACTTGATGCATTCTCAATAAAGTTTGAATCATATGTTGCATGCTTGAACCACAAATTAGTTGAAAAATCATTTTTGTCTATTAATGATTTGAAAATCATTTATGCATTGTTGGTTGGATAAGATTATTTGATATGAAAAAATTAAGCTCATATGATTGCTACATGATTTACTTATGCAAATTGATATAATGATGTGTGGTCATGATAAGTAAGTCTATAAGAATATTTGATTAATCTTTTAGGCTAATACCTTGACATTATGATCTTATTTGATCTCATCTTAATATGATTATATTTATGCCTCTATGAATGATTTGTTTATAAATTGAACTATCCTTTGGTCATTCACTTTGAAATGTCAATATAGTGCTTATGCTCACGTGATATTATAAAAATATTTGTAAAATGCTCATCATTATAAGATATTTATTAAGCATACTTTTGAAAATCATAATTATAATAAGCTCATGAATATAGCTTGCTTATTAACTTTTGTACTATCATAAAAGCATTGAGTGTATTGATCGATATGTTCACAACATGTTATACTATAATAAAATTGTGTATGCATGCACCTTATTATCTTTGATAAATTTATTTTCATATTCTATTGATCATAATGATGCAAGTTGAAAAGACAATATATAAGATTTATTATGATTATGAAATTTTACACATGCATGCGATTAGGAAGAGACATGTTTTATATGAATTATAATTGTTATATTCGATACATACATTAATTGACTTGTTGTATGACATATTATTATCATAGTCAAATTTCTTACATGTTATGCAATAAAATATTTGGGCTTAATTTTAAACTATTAATCACATTGTTGTCTCAAGGCTTTATTCAAAATTTTAAACTATAATAAGTTGTTTAAGTGATGAAAAGATAGATGGAATGAAGAAGACTTGAAACTTTCAATGATTTGATGCATCATAATTTAAGAAGTTTTGAAGTTGGATGGATCAACTTTCAAGGTCGGTTGAACCTAGCAAAAGTCGATCGACCAACCATATACTCACAACATGATAATCAAAGTTCAACAAGATTTTTGAAAATGTTACTGAGAGATCTGAAACGAGTCATAAATACAAAAGTTGTAGGAATTTTTGTTAGCTTTCCAAAGAAACAAGAATCACATTAATAGAATACATGTGCAGAAATTTATGACTAAAAGAGTGAAGGTTGGTTGAACCTAATATAAAGGTCGGTTGAACCCACGAAGGTCGGTTGAAGAACTAATCAAAGTCGATCTTGGATAGGTCGGTCGAACCAAAATGAAGTCAGAAGCGAATGTCCATTGAAGAACTCATGAACTCGGTCAAACCCACGAAGGTCGGTTGAAGAACACATCAAGGTTGATCGAACCTAACACAAGGTTAGTCGATCGACCTTAGGCTAAAAAATTACTGTTCGAACTTCATTGAGATATTTGACCTTTCTCCTGTCAGATCTGGGTCGACCTATGAATACAAAAGTTGTAGATATTTTTTTTAGCTTTCCACAAAATTAAAAATCAACTCATTTGGACATCTGTGCGAAGAGTTATGCCTAATATAGTGAAAGAGTATATTTGGAAAGAAGTTACAACGGGTAGTTTTTTGCCCAAGAAGAAAGTAACGGTCATATTGCCACAAAACATTTATAAAAGGGCTACCAAAAGGCTAGAATGAGTCAAGGCTTCAAAGAAAATACAAGCATAAAAAGAAAATCAAGTTTAGAAGCCTCTTGAGCCAAATTGTTGAATCTTCTCTCTTATTCTTGAGTGTGAAATTGTAAAAGAGAAATTTTAAGAGAACACATCATATGTATTATTGAGAGTGACTTAGATCCATTGTAAGAGAGGTTCACACATAGCCTCTTGAGCGAAGAAAAGTGTGAGATTGTGAGCTTCCTTGGAGAAGAGGTTTCGCCTACCTCTTGTAGTGAAGAAACAACGAGTTTGGTGTAAAGGGTTTCCTTGCCCTAAGTATAAAAGGAAGTGCTAGTGGATCTCCGGTGATCTCAAGGTTGAGAAGTCGGAGCGGGGATGTAGGCGGTGGCCGAACCTCGTCAATAACTCTTGTGTCTTGAGTTTACATTTCGCTCTTACTTTACTTATCATCTAGCATGCTCACTTATATCACTATTGCATTTGTTTTATATCGAGAACATTCGAATTTGAGCTTTGCGATTAATCGATTTTTAGCTTCCATAATTTTATTGTGAAATTGGTTTAAAGTTTTTATTGCACTAATTCACCACCCCCTCTTGGTTCCAAGTGATCCTACAAAGGCAACACGAAGGTGTCGTTGGTCTAAGTTGCATGGAGTCGACACTAGGACAATGAGATGACCTGGGAAATGGAGTAAGAGATAAAAAAGGAGTTCGCAACACTTTTTGGTAAGCCTCTACCATTCTCCTGAATTCGACGATGGATTCTTTTTTAAGAGGTTTATTATGTAATACCTGTCTCACGTGACACGCCTGACACAAACCGTGTTTGGATTGATCACATGTCGTGTTGCGGCAGAATACTGTAATTCTGTGACAGTGGCCCAACATGGTTCGTGTTCAGTTGAACACGGGCCGCGTTGTGTCCACCATATTTATTTAACATGAATTCTAAATAAATGATATTATTTTATTAGTTTAATTCGGGGATTTATTTAGAGATTAGAGTTGGAGGTGGAGTAAAACTTGGAAAACCCTAGAGAGATCCCTATACATAGACCTTAAGAGTAGAGAAAGCCCTAATTATTTTTCATTCTCTCCCTCAAAGCCCTAGCCGTCAAAACCCTCTCCCTCTCTTCTTCTTCTTCTTCTTCTTCTTTCACCACGTGCATAGGTATGAATTTCCCCTCCCTCTCTCATGGTTTTTCTTTTTCCCTGCTCTCTCCTAAGCTTATGCTAAAACCCCATTAGGAGAACACAAAGGAGAACAACAACACAAAGTTCGAGGAGAAGAAAGCAAGGATGGTTAGAGCATGATGAACACGAAAACCCTGCAACATAGGTAATGTACCTATGGTGAATCCCTCTAGATAGGCTTTTCATGATAGATAAATTGCATGATAAATTTATGCTAGATGAAGATAGTTCATGGCCTTAATTATTTTATTTTGATCATTTTTTAGTCTCTTGAATGATTATTGTATTTGGTCATAAATTTATTATATTTCCTATATTGAAAAAGTAATGGAAGCCCAACCTACACGGCGAAACACAGTCCCCGTCCTTCTTGGTCACAACTTGCATCCATCAGTGCCAGCCCTATTGCGCCGCGTCGTTGGCAAGACACAAACCAAGTCCTCCTTGGACGCTTCCCGTGTTTCTCAAGATGAAATCCTAACCCGTGCCGCCTACCAAACACAGCGTCAAGAATATTGGACACGGCCCTGCGTCACTCCAGATGGATGCATGTCCTAGATTAATTAAATAAAGAAATTGAATGATAGACAGAACACGATGAGGAATGATCCTGAACATGGCCTGCATCTATCGAAGAGAAAACCCTAAAGATCAATGATCATGGAACACACCCCAAGTTGGATTCAGACATGGTCCGCATTGCCCTAACACATTAAAATATGCCTGATTAATTTTAATTTAAAGAACATGGTACATATCACAACACGATCCATGTTAGAGATCGGACGGGACCTCAGACACGTTCTATGTCGAGTAAAGAATGTAAAGTATGTACACACTCCGTGTTGTATTATGAGACGACCCGCGCTCACGACTCGACCCGACCCATGTGTCAAGAAAGCAAACCTTGACGATCACGACTCGTGTTCATACTTGGCACCTCTCATGTAGGTTGGATGCCAAGATATGTATATTCTATCTTTTTTTTTTTTTACCAACCTTGGATGCTAAGGATTAATATGTTGACAAGATAATGGTCAATCTATTCATTAAATTGCTGATATGGTCCCCATGCATTGAAAGTTTGTGAGCAACAATGTTATTAGTGATGGAGGGACTAGTAGATCGGCTGCTATCCAATTCTTGTTATTTGACCTTCTCCTCACCTTGCAGTGAAAGGATTTCTCGAGTGTCCTTCTCGGTTGTGGCTTATGTACTCTCATTGAACTATTGACGAGAACTCCAAAGACTCATGAGTCCTTCAAAGTCATCACAAAACAACCCTCAAAGTCAACTCAAAGTTACTAATGAGATAAATCAAACATAACAAGATAATCACTTGGTCTAAATATTTCATTGATCATATTGCATTTGATGGTTGATAAAAAGATGAATGATGATGATGCAAAGTATGAAAGCAAAGTAAGAAATGATAAATGATGAATGGTATTGCATTATAGGATAAATGATGAATGATATTGCATTATATGGTTGCTTGTTCCTATGCTTTATTTTATCATGAAAAAAATATTATCTATTGTGCCTTACATATTGGGCTTTATAACTCTATGTACACACTCCTGTTGTATTATGAGACGACCCGCGCTCACGACTCGACCCGACCCATGTGTCAAGAAAGCAAACCTTGACGAACACGACTCGTGTTCATACTTGGCACCTCTCATGTAGGTTGGATGCCAAGATATGTATATTCTATCTTATTTTTTTTACCAACCTTGGATGCTAAGGATTAATATGTTGACAAGATAATGGTCAATCTATTCATTAAATTGCTGATATGGTCGCCATGCATTGAAAGTTTGTGAGCAACAATGTTATTAATGATGGAGGGACTAGTAGATCGGCTGCTATCCAATTCTTGTTGTTTGGCCTTCTCCTCACCTTGCAGTGAAAGGATTTTTCGAGTGTCCTTCTCGGTCGTGGCTTATGTACTCTCATTGAACTATTGGCGAGACCTCCAAAGACTCATGAGTCCTTCACAGTCATCACAAAGCAACCCTCAAAATCACCTCTTACTAATGAGATAAATCAAATATAACAAGATATCACTTGGTCTAAATATTTCATTGATCATATTGCGTTATGGTTGATAAAAAGATGAATGATGATGATGCAAAGTATGAAAGCAGTAAGAAATGATAAATGATGAATGGTATTGCATTATAGGATAAATGATGAATGATATTGCATTATATGGTTGCTTATTCCTATGCTTTATTTTATCATGAAAAAATATTATCTACTACGCCTTACATATTGGGCTTTATAACTCATACGAGAGAATTCTCACCCTTGCTTCGGATCTATCCGCCTGTAGTGATATGCTGGTTGGTGACCCATGCGATGACTGATGCTCATGATGGATGCTACTTGCACATGAGTCAATGATCCTAAGTTTAGATGTCTCTTTTAGTTTTCTTATTGAATTGTATTAATTGATCAGAGTATGTTGAGATACTTCAATTTTTTTGAGATTTATGCACATTATATTTTATGTAAGAGTTTTTATTTATTTCATATTTTATTGACTAGTCAAATGGTCAACTATAAAGTCAAGTAAAGTATGAATATCGTAGCATCTCCCGGAGGGCATGCCACGTGACGGGTTGTGCTTCTGGGGGCTACAAATGCAAGTTAGAATCTATCACACACACACACACACACACACACACACACACACACACATATATATATATATGTATATGTATATATATATGTATATATAATAGAAAAAATGATAATTCAACATTCATTAAAAAAAATTGATGGTTGAGTTTAAAATGATGATGAACAAATGTTTGTGAAAGAATTGAGATGACATAATTTGATATGTGTGCAATAAAGAAGTAAAATGAGAAAATAATTGGATAACGATTAAGTGATGAGACAACCATCATCGTTATGGAATAATAACCAATAACTGCTGATGGATTTTAAGAAATAATAAAATACATATAAATTATGATGAATCGAGGAGGGATTATTTATTGTTTATTTAATCTAAAACATGCATATTCATATAAAGATAATAAATAACTATAAGATGTTAACAATTAGGTCTTAAATTCTATCTATTTAATAATAGTTAATAAGTGATTATTTGTTTATGTTCTTATTGTAATTGATTCGAACTCTGATGTATAGGACATGACAAGGTCTAGTGACATCGAGGTAAGTAACTTTTTTCATTAATTACATATCCACAATTATGTGGACCATATTGCTTATCATCTAGCTTTTATGATTAATTTTATGGATAAAGACATGTCTTCTATGATTCATTAAAAATCCATACTCAAATCGCATGATCTATATGATGGCTACATGATCCCTCGTATCACATATGTAATTTTTATCGAATTTGGAGTTATTCAATGCTCCTATTGAACTAGAAATGATTTCAATGTGATCCTAATATGCGACTCCTCTATGATTTAAATTTACAAGAATCTTATACAATTTTATTTATAATTTGATAGTACAATGGGTCCATATGATTTGGAGTTATCAGAAACTCCCATTTGACTTAACGATTGTTCTATATAACTTAATATGATCTATACGATGGATTCATTTATTCATTCTTACAATCCTACATCATTTTATCTATGATTTTGATTGTACCATGTATGACTATTTCTAAATGAAATGATCATGATTCATGATTTTATATGATTATTCAACCATTGTTATGATGGTCTTATTAATCATCCCGATTAAGAAGTATAAAATGTTTATAATGACACTTATGTTATAAAACTACATATGTATCTTAATATTATTGGGTTATATAATGATGATGTCTATGTTACATAAGGTATGGACCATGATTATTATTGATTCATGTGATGTTGATATTTTAAGACTTTATATAAATCTTGATCATTATTGATCCATATTATGATAATGTTTATATTACGAAACTTCATATAACATTAACTGTTGATGGTTTATAGTGTGATGATGCATATGTCATGAGATTTCATATGAATCAATGATTATTATTGGTTCATAATATGATGCCTACACTTCATAACTAGTCTTATGATGTATTATCATTATAGTAAGATAAAGAACACAAAATTTAATAAAGATATCATCATTATGTGCTGATTGTCGAGAGTAAAGTAAAGCTATGTTGTGATAATGATGATATTAGGTACTAGTAGTGTAGCTACAATGGAACTACTTAGTTCCTTTTGCATGGATTACTCTCCTTTATGCAACAAAAAGGATTCTCGAGCATCTTTGCCTTGAAAGGGCACTGTCGTGGTTTGTACACTAATCATGGACCTTTGGTGATTTCATAGCCTAGGTGAACTTGATGATCCTTTTCAAAGTCACTAAAGTCATTAGATGAAACGACGAACATAAATAAATAGGCAAACATTAATGATAGATTAAATGATGATGATATAAGTTATATAATGATGATACAAGCAAAGTATATATGAGGTAAGTTACACAATAAAGCGGAAAGTAAACTGAATATGATGTAAGTATTTAATGGTGAAAGTAAAGTACATATAATGAAAGTAAAATAAAGTGTGATATACTATTAAAAGCATGATATGATGTATGGTCCACTTTTATATCATATCTTTACTTGATGTATCATATAATGATGGCCATAACTAATCTAAATGTGATGTTATCTCATAATGATTGACAATAGCCTCTAATCATTTGATTTCAAATGAATCTTTATTCATTTATCATTATTAATTCATAATCTAATCACGATATAGTTTATCATATATTATATTGATATTTCATGATGTTTCTTATTTGTTCACCCATTAGGTTTCATAACTCACAGGAGTATATCTCCCTTGTAATTCAATTATGCAGGCAATTGATGATGAAGACGCATGCATCATAAAATTCTCGTGATGATGTTGTAGCACATGAACACTAGTACTTTTTCATTAATTAATTTTACATGTCATCGGGTTGTATTTTCTATTTTGAAAATTAATTGAGGGTTGTATGAATTAGTGGGATGTGGGACTCACATTTTGACATGTCTTTCATATTTATGCATATATGTTTTCGTATATAGATTTCTATTCTTTTATTGGGTTTTACCTTCCACATTGTATTTCCTTCTTTGACTAGTCGTAATCTATATTTAATCTTACTTTTTATTTACTGCTTCTCCTGCCTCACAAATCTTTAGCATTCACCAACATTGGTGAATTGGTGAAGCAGAATCTGACTGCCTTATTGTTTTTCCCTCGCTTGCTATATCCAGTGGCATCGCTGAGGGCGCATTCCGCCACGTAGTGGGATGTATTTTTGTGGGTGTTACACTTATGAATTATTAACTAAGATTGTAAAACTCAGACTGGGAATCGATTTGGATAACTCCTTGGATCAGGTCGGTTCGTTTGAATCAGATGGTCGAACTGGTTGATGATAAATATGTTTATAGTAATACAATGTGTTAAAATAAAAATAAATGATATCACATAAATTACAACACATACAATTGTTTTTATCTTAACTCATAAGTTCACAATACAAAGTTTATACCCAAACCAAATACAAGTTTTAATAAGTAATATTATAAGATAATTGTTAGCAAGACTTACATGATTCACAACACATAATGTTTGTAGCAAAATAAAATATACATTCTAATAAAATAGCATCGATCATAAGATAATTGCATGAAATTTTTTTGAACATCCAAAACAAATCTAAAAAATACACTTACAAGTTCATGATTCTTTTCTTCATAGAAAAATCCAATGTTGTTAAACCCGGACCGGTATCCGGGGTTAAAACCGGGTCTTGGCTCAATAGAGATCCGAACTTGCATTTGAACCGGATTGAGCCGGTCAAACCCGGTCAAAAACCGGGTTCGACCGGCGAACCGGCGGTTTTTCCTTGAGCCGGCGGTTTTTCTTGAGCCGCAAAAAAAAATTCCCAGAAAAAATGTGTTTAATATTTTGAAGAAAAAAGAATAATAAATTTGCAAGTTGTGTGATTTATATTTTGAATGTTTAAAAAATTCTTCTTAACAATTATCTTATGATGCTATGTTATTATAATTTGTATTAGATTTTGTTGCAAACTTTATGTGATGTGAATTTGTGAAAGTTTATGAACTTTTCTTGGCAATTATCTTATAATGTTATTTATTATATTTTAAAATTTATATTTAATTTTGATATAAATTTTATATTGTGATGTGAACTTATGAATTGGGATAGAAAAATTATATGTGTTATAATTTATGTATCATAATATATTTTGAATTATTAATTTTAACTATTTATATTATTTTAAATATATTTATGTCAACCGGTTCGACCGGTCCAACCCTGTCCGGAGACCTTTCCGGGTCCTCACCGGTCCTGGTTTTACAACATTGGAAAAATCAAACATCATACTTTTCTTCAATGATCTTCATCTCGAGAAAAATAATTCAAATCATACTCTTGATCTTCAATGTTATTTTCTTCCATCTAGCCTTAAACAAAATATAGATAAAAAGAGTTAAATTAAAATTACAACTATGAACATCTTAAAAATCAATTATTAAAAAAAACAAGCAAATTAAGTTTACCTTCTTTCATATCAATTCTTGAAATTTTCAAATAATTATAAAGTATTTTCTCCAACTCATTATAATCAAGTAGTGGGCTATCATCCGACGGCGGATGCAAAAATAATTTTAGTAGGTTCACAATTTTAAGGATAAAAGTTAATTAGAATAGCTAGTTATTTTGGACAAAAAATTAGTATCTTTTAGTTTATAAAACATATTGAAATAATTAATATTAGGATAGAAAACATTCTATAGTCATTTTTTTCCAAATAGCTTAATTATTTAAGCACTTAGTATAATAATATTTTTAAGAGCTAAATAAAATACTAATATTCATAATAATAAATAAGTTATAAAAACAATTTAATTAAATTAAAACTTTAAAAAATAATTGCATTAGAGATTCAAATATGAAAATTATGATATTGAATGAATGATAGAATGCATAATAGCTTAAGTGTTCAAATTTTAAATTTAGAAAAAAATATAACGAATAAAAATATAAAACTTTTTTTAGAAATAATGGAATTAATATAAATATAGAATGAAATTTAGTACTTCTTTGAATGAAAGAGAGATGCAAAACTAATTACAATAGAAAAAATAATGCAAAATTAGCAACTATATCACACATCATAACTAACTAACTTTAGGGTAAGACAATGTCCTTCCTTTCTTTTTCGCAAGAAGTAATTTCATTATATATATATATATTCCTCCACCTCTTAAAACTTCTCTGCAATACAAACATTTTAACCCTCTCTTTTCTTGTGCATCAAGATAAATATGGCAATGGTCCAATGTATGATTAGATTTTAGACTCACTAATTGAGAGCTTAAAGCTCGTGTGCTTACAAATTAACCAACAACTAATCGATTTTCACCAAAACTGCTTTCAATAATTGTCGTGTACTATAAAACAAGTTTAAAATGATTCTTAAGAAAACCTTCAAACTATAAAGGTAGAAAAATGAAAATCTCATGCTAAGGAAATGATAACGATAAGTTTATAGCATGCAACTAATTTACAATAAAATGAAAATGATACATAACAATATATTCAATGACTCTAGAGCATGATTAATTGCACAAACATAACTATATTAAATACATAATGCAAATATTCTCCAAAAGAATATTTCTAAACTCCAAAAGCCTAATATTCTCTCTTCTTTGTTTATCCTACTACTCATTCCCTAGAAGAAAAAAACTTCGACAAGAGGCTTAGATGGTGATGAGGATGACAAACCCAATAAAATACATATGAAAGTAACATGCTATGCATAACCGTATAATCAATTACGCTAGCATTTGATCAATTAAACAAATATAACTTTACAATAGCATAAAGAATGAATAATATGCAAATATGAGGAGCAAGATGAGCATCCAGGATGGTCAGGTTGCGCACGTCAAGGACCATCTATATGCGGTCCTGTGAGAACAGAGTCCACTTCCTGGGAGCGCCGCAGAAACATCGACACACGTCCTGGCGCCAGTCCATTTTCATTAATGCACTACCTTGACGCCATTCCGCATAGGCAACGTCCTTAGTCACCTCTGCTCATCCAAGCCTATGTTGTAGAAACATCAACACATCATGGGCCAAACATCTAGGTCATTACAAGCGGGTCATATTAAGACCAACTATTTAAAATCTTTTGAGAGAAAATTTTACTTGTTCCTAGTTGAGACTCTAGAAGAGTTGCTTTATGGCATTAAACAAACATGAAAAACAATATTAATAAGGGTGCTAGATGATTCTCAATTTTTTTTCTAATTGGTCTAAGCATTGTTAATTGAGAGCATTTTCTAGTGAACCTAAAAAGAGGAATTGAATATTTATATAAAAAATCTTAAGCCTAGATTTGTATATAACAATAAAACCATATCCTCGAGACTGAAGTTGTTCAAATACCAAGATATAAAAGGATCCAAGGAACTAACTCATTGATATATTTGGTTAAGTATTAAATACCCTCTCTTTTTGGAGTTTTCTTTATAGTCACTCATTCCTTTTTCATGACTTATGACTTCTACTATGATGAAAAACGAATGCGTACTTTAATAAAGTTGAAATAGAACAACATAAATATATAGTTAATTTTGCTTATAAAATAATCACTGAGCAAGAATTTATTTTTAATTATTTTGGAGTTGATGGATGGAGAATCTAGAGATGATGCTGCAAGAATGGAGAAGAAAATTGCGAAGGAGATCATGCATGATGTTTTCCATACTGCCCGTTATGTGCACTAAATTGTCACCCTTTTTTATAGTGGATGGTCATAAAATTTTAGATTAACTACTTCATTTTTTAATTGAAATTATATGTTAAATGATTACTTCTTTCTCTATTCAGATTTCTTAACCGTTTATCTTGAAAACTAATACTTCTATTAGCTATTAAAATTAGGTACTTGGTTTCATATGAGATCGATAACCTACATTTTTCACTTTATTATTAGGAACTTAGCACATTTGCTAGGTATAGATTGATATACAATTTTCGCATTAGTTAACTCCAAAATTTGGGAGGGTTATGGACTAGACTAGTAAAAGATTTTCTGAATGATTTCGGGAAAAAGGATATTCAATTGACAAGCTGAAAAGGCATAACTTTATCAAAATTTTTAACAAGTTTTTATATTTTATCTTTCATATATAATTTATACTTTTGTCATTAAAGTTTGTAGTAATGTAATTTTTTTCTTATTGGAAGTTTCACACTTGTATGTGATTTATGGTTAAAATGAGAAGTATGATTGGCAAACAAAAGGAGGAAAAGGGGAGAAGCAAGAGAGAATAAAAGGAAAGGGGATACTGAATGGAAGAAAAAAAAGAAAAAAAGGAGAGAAGAAATTAAGGATGGACAAATAAGACTAACATGGCTAAATTTATAATTGTGTTTTAAAATTTAAAATGGCAAAAGGAAGTGAAAATAGGAACAAAGAAATGATATAGGAAAAAAGGAGACATAGCTATAATTTTGGATACGTAATCATTTTCTCATGATATTGAAAAAATAGATGGTTTAATAAAAATATCAAGCATTAATAAAAATATAAGTTAGTTGACTTAAGAGAAATGATAAACCTTTTATAAAAAAGAGAAAAAAAAACAAGCAAATAAGAAAACTAAACCAGCAATGTATAACTGATATGGAATATTATTTTTACATATATAGATTCTCAATTTAAAAAAAACAAATCTCCATTTTCTTATCAATTTCTTTTTAAATATAATTTGTTATTTTTTTTCTAGAATTGGAAGAGGGAATGTTCTCAAAATAGTGCACATATTTTCATTGTATTATATAATATATTTGAAATATATATAATTAAATATTTTATTATTATGTTATCATTTGGTCAAACCGTTCATCTTAACCGGCCGGTTCTTCCGGTTTCAAGTATAATATTATTTGAGACACTCATTCTTTGATTATTAATTTGCTCTTACATGAGTTTAACTTTGTTTTTAGGGATCCTACAATTTTACATCGTTTCTGAAATCATTCACATGACAACCAACTACTTCTAATGGAAAACCATTACAACTTAGTTTTAATGTTTTATATAGTGGACATGCACATATTAATGAAACATATAGCTACAGTGACTTATCTTTTTTTGTCATCCAATGTTTGCTCAACTAGATATAAATAACAAAATTTAACTAATTTTTTATGCACCCACCGAAGAAATCAAGGATTATTAGCCTCGAAAGCATCTCTCCATGATGTATGCAATTCAAACCAGGGATTAGTATCTCCCACATCCATATAATATATATTATTATTATTATTATTATTATTATTATTATTATTATTATTATTATTATTATTATATATATATATATATAT
>LTAE01002243.1:0-22191 GCA_001647135.1 Pontederia paniculata | reverse complement strand
GTGACGACTGCTAGATATGTTATGTGATGTGCATGGGTTGGGTTATACATGTGTGAGGTCGACGGACTAGAGTAGTCCAGCTATTTTTCTTATAACATTTACTTATGAGTAGAAAACTTGTATAGTTCTTAACTTCCCATTTATCTCTTGTTATTCATCCGTTTTGGCCATTCGGATTGAGATTTTGATTATATCCCACTTGTGGATTCTCGATGACCAGTGTTCCTCATATTCGTATACTGTTGCTGAGTCATCGTGCTCCTGTGATCACAGACATTTCATTTGATGGATAGTTATTCCCTTTTATGTTTATATTGAGTTATATAAACTGTTATATACATGGACATTTTTATCATTTATCCAATTTATGTCGAGATGCTGTCGAAATTTTTGGCAATTTCAAGAGTTAAAATATTTCTCTTTATCATGTTTCCGCAACGTTCAATTATTTAAACTTTATATAGTGTTATATCTATTTTACCCCTCGTGACGGCTAACGGTCGACTATGTCGGGGTGGATCGTCACATCTAATCGTCACAAGTTATGTCTATTAAATCAAAGAACCGGAGAACCCCAGTTCTCTCCAAACGCTATCGATAATAACCCAAAAAGTCATTTAAATTGGGTTATTTTCCATTATTGGGGAATCTCTTATTTCAACTGGTTATTCATCTAACATTTCCAGGCGTAATAGAATATTTTACAATGCTTGTTGTCACTCCTAAATAAAATTTAGTGTCACCTTTTTTAGGATTATTTTGCCCGTTATCTCTATCATCAGCTTCTTTATAGTATATGAAATATTATTACATAAAATAAGGGCCAACATGGTAATACAAGGGGATATTTTAACGTATTATAGCACATTGTGAATAGTAAACTCACACTATCACATGTGAGAACCATGTTTAAAATATTTGAAACCTATTTAAGTATTTACGTAAGAAAAAAAATGATCACTTAATTCATTCATTCAACTATCAAATGCCAATCTTGGCTGTGCTAAGTTTATTTTAAAATGGTTGCAAAAAAGATAATAATAATAATAATAATAATAATAATAATAATAATAATAATAATAATAATAATAATAATAATAATAATAATAATACACTGTGGAATGGGATATGAGATTTCTTAATTTGCCGATGAAGTTATGTACCACTATGTTCCATAAGAATTTGAGTGGAATGCTTTCGCCATGGGTACTCAAAATGCGGATGAAAAAAAGTTGTCATATAATATTTTAGGCATTCTATACGCAAAAAAATAGCTGCTTGGATTCATTAAATTTTTAGTATGAATGAATCATTCTTCTAAACTGAAATTGCTGAAATCTTATTCCGATGCGATTCTCATTTAAACGAAAGTTTCTATCTAATTAACGACACCTCCCCGAGCTGTTGCTGAAAGTATATCCACATGGATGTGCGGATCAAGAGCGAGGTGCACAAATGGTCTGCACTTGTCCGAGATGAAAAAAAGCTCTCTCTAGAATTAATTAGTGCTCAGAAGGGAGGCAGCATCAGATAAATTGCTGCAAGGTTAAAACACAAATCCTTTTCCTAGTTCAAAATCAGTTGCGATTGGCGCAATAACCGGAGGAGGTGATGATAGACCAGCTGATCTCGATACAGTGGCCGGAGGGGGCGATGATAGACCAGCTGATCTCGATACAGTGGCCAGAGGAGGCGATGATAGACCAGCTGTGCTCGGTACAATGGTCGGAGGAGGAGATGATAGACCTGCTGTGCTCGGTACAATGGTCGGAGGAGGAGATATTAGACTACCTGTGCTCGGTATAATGGCTGGAGGAGACGATGATAGACCAGCTGTGCTTGGTGCAATGGCCGGAGAAGGCGATGATATACCAGCTGTTCTCGGTATAATGGCCGGAGGAGGCCATGATAGACCAGCTGTAGTGCTTGGTAGAATGGCCGGAGGAGGCGATGATTGACCAGCTGTTCTCGGTGCAATGGCTGGAGGAGGAGATGATGAACCAGCTGTGCTCGGTGCAATTGCCGGAGGAGGATATGATTCTTGTTCAGGTGAAGTAGAAAGACATGGCTTAGGTTTTAGAGTCCCTGACGCCAGCACTTTGACATTGGAGCATGAAGAGGTAGCATTGGACGTGCCTCTGCCTACGAAATCTAGACTGATGTCTTCGAGTTGCACACCCTCGCAAGGCACACTTCTGCTGCACGCTAGATTCACTGCTACCTCGTCATTCGTTGTCCCCCTTATACACTTGTAAGAGATGTTCTGAATCTTGACCAAAGAGGGCTGCACGGTGGTAGAGGAAAATTGAGCATTGTGACATGAAGCTGTAAAAATAGGAGATTGGCACCTGAATCATGAAAATGTTGAATTAGAATTCGGCTTACCGGTTTCTCGGGGCATTCACTATCCGGACAGTATTCTTGATCTATGATTATGGGGTTTGAGACATTGTTCATGACGATGTCCTCAAATGTCACATTGACTGCTTGGCTGGCCGGCGATCCTGGCCATGTCTTGATCCTAACCCCGTTCGTCGTGCCGGAAATCGTGCAGTTTTTTACATGCACCTCAGCTACATCACTTTCATTCAAATACTTGCCCAAGCTCCCTATACTGCAACATGAAAATAAAAACTCACGTAATTTTATAGTACTACGATATCAAGTTTTAATTATCAAAACTTTTAGTCAAGTACAGAAAAAGAAGGTCCCAATGGTCACCTAATTCCATGTCCAGGACCGCAGTTCACATCTCGTATGAAGAGATTAGTGGAGCCTGGACCTATGGAGATGCAGTCATCACCAGATCCAATGGTTAATTTGGTGATATTGATATGATCTGAGTTGCTGATATGGATACCATCAGTGTTGGGGCTGTCTCCAGGGGCAGATATGTTCAAGTGATGGACTGCGACCGCCGAGCTGTGCTGGATGCTTACATGGTATCCCTTGCTGTCCAGCAAAGTCAGATTGGATACTGTCGAATTACTGATTTTCAAGAGCCTCAATGACTGCAAATATCACAAACATAAAGCCATCAATAACTGAGGTCTATTTGCATTTAATCACAATACATTTCATGTCATCTTCCTCTCTTCCAACTTGATTTATTCCCGGTGTGATCTTAACTTGCGTTAAATTCGAGTGTTACTAAATGAAAAAAAAGAAGCCTGAACAGGTGCAAAGATTTCATGATACTAGGTAATTGTACTGTGCAAGGAGTATCTTTAAGTCTTTTACCATGGGCGGGTTCTTACAGCGCATGTTCTTAGGACATGCAGTTTGGTTCCAGCTCGTTGCACCCTGCGCGTCGAGAGTTCCTCCGCCGCCGATCTCCAACTTGTCGAGACGCTTGAACTCGATCCAAGCAGGATCATAGAAGCCCTTGAGGCTGGTTGGAGCCTTGAGCGTGCCAAGTATTTGCACCTTTGGAGATATCTTATTGTAGCAGGGACCTTCGAAGCTTACTGCCCCGCTCAGGAATGTCCTTTCAGGAATCACAAACACTGCCGGTCCTTGATTCTCGCAAGCTGCGTTCCAAGCATCAACCAGAGCCTGGAATATTAACATAAGATCGAACGCAATAATTTTGCTTCAGTAGGAACTCAGAAGAATGAGCACCAACCATTTTCTGGTGCAATCACGAAAGCTCATATCTTGAACACAAAAAGGTCACCTGGCGGTCGTCGGACACGCCATTGCCGAACGCCTCGTAATCCATTGGGTTGAAGACCGTCTGCCCAAAGCTAAATCTCGCCACGCAGGTTACGACAATGCAAAGCATCCAAAACAACTTTAAAGCCATTATTCCTGTGGTCATCATCTCTAATGGAGAGCTGCAGGAATTTAACATTTCTTTCCTATAACCCAATACTGTCTTCCTCTTCATGCAAGAAAGAAGGAATTAAAAGGGATGACATGATGGTGAAGTATGTGTATTCATTTACGTCCTTGGGGCCCTGGCCTCCAAGTAAAGCAAGTAGTGCTCAATCACAGGATATTGCAGGGTTCTGTTTAACCAAATTAGCTCCATATTTAGCCCAAGCTCCTCTCATGGCCTCACTTTTGAAAGGAAAGGTATAAATTTAGATTTCAAAACGAATAAAACACTAGTAATTAGTCAATTAGCACATTGTTGTATGCAGCAGAAAATAAACTATGAGGTCCCAAGAAGTCCGATGAGGGTTAATTAACATTAATTGGCTCTGCAGGTAGATCCAGCTATTTAATACATGTGTGATACATTCTCTGTCACAAAATCTGAAGCATGTAATCGAATCAGAAAAGGAATTTGTTGTTTCCTTGTAATATTTTGACTAACTAATATAGCAACCATTAAAAAACATACATGAAGATGTTGATTAAAAAATTGTCAACTGGATAAATCCGGAGCGCACACATCTTATATAATTCTGTCCATTGTCATACCCATCTAAATTTTTTGAGTAGAAATGTGTTACACCTTGAAAGTGGGATTTATGTCGTAAAATGCTTTGAGTTGGCTCGAAACTTTTTTTTTAATTAAGGTGTGTTTGGATAGATAACGGGAAGGAAAGTTAACGGAAGGAAGGATAAAATATTAAAATCCTTTATCATGCGTTCAACCTCAATTTGAGACAAATAATTTTTAGTTAATTTGGAGGAGAAATGAGATTAATCTTTTATCTTTCTCTTTAAGAAAATTTCTATATAAACAAGATTAAGCAGAATCTCTAGCCTCTATCGTAGCATTTTAGGTGGGACATGAAATTCTGGGTTGTCAAGAGTTTGGAGGCAAACGCCTCCAAATGCTTGATAGCCAAATAGGCCTTTACCTTCTCCTTGTTTCCCCGCAATCCAAACACGCACTTTTATTTCCAGCACAAACATATATACTCTTGTGCTATTGGAAAAGCACAATTATATATATATATATATATATATATATATGTGTGTGTGTGTATGTATATATTGTTTAAGATTATAAATATAAAAATGTAACGTTCTCCGTACTCCAAACGCTTGTTCGGATGACTCTTGAAGACGTTACTCATGCTTATATTTTATTTTTGAAATGATAATTTGACTCTTTTATAGTCAACATAATGTACACACGTGCAAGAATTTAAAATAAAATATAAAACTCTTAATTTGCAAAAGTCTTAAATTAAAATAAGGACTAGAATCATATGTTATCCAACATAAATTAAACTCAGTATAATAAATCCAAGTACAACCTATTACATCAGTATTATTCAGACACCTAACTATGCCAAGTCCATACCATGTGCAATCACTTGTGTCACCATGAACCTCCTCGACATCTAAGTACCACCATTGTTATCATCTAATCCTGAATACTTGCAGGACCTAGAAGTAGAGGAGGGTGACCTTCCATGAGATAATGCCCAATATAAGCAAATAGGATAAAATAACATATGTTGGACATATAACATAACCTTACCGGTATCACATTTAAAGGCATATAGTCTAGACATAAAAGCATAATCATGCGCATCAATGCATAGACATTCAATCACATTGGATTCAATTCATTTTACTTCCAAGATTTTATCCTTTAACTTTGTAGCATTCTTTTGCTTAGAACAATATTTTTTCTATAAATTCTATTTTTTTCATATTTGATTATTTATTCTTTAGTTTTCTTACTTTCTTGTTCCTCTTTTTATTTTGATTTTTTTTCTTTCTTAGAATTTATGTCTCTAAATTTACTATTTCTTTCATTTTTATATCTTGTGAAATGCTCTTCATCTTTTAAGGAACATATGACACTTTCATGTACCTTCGTCGATGACTATACATCACGACAATGACCCTTTTTTAGGGGACAAAATTCTCTTTTGGTGGAATTCTCAATTCTATGCATAGGTTGAAGAGACTTGTACAAAATGAACAATGGTCGAGGTTTTGTGTTCACCGCCTCTGGGTTTCATTGTGTTTCTTCAATTACACCCCTTGCCCCTCTCTTTAACTTTTGTTCTTTTCTCACTTTACAATTACTGCACATGAAGACCCACAAGTTGTCTTTTATTTGATTAATGAATCTTCTTATCTTTGTATTGAACTTTTAATTATCTTTTTAAACTTCTTTCAAGAAACATACATCATATACATACAAGCACTTAAAGAAGATCCATGTTTGTGACACTGCCTATTTCTTTTTAGTGTTTAGCCATCATTGTTTCCTTGCAGAACATGATATTTTTCTAGTTTTAACATGGACTGTTTGTTGGTGCCATCAACTTCTTCTATCAACTAGGTTCATCTATTATCGAACACGGATCATGTTGCAAGGAACACAGTCCGGTCTAAGTGACGGATCATCCTTCAAAATAAATCTATAAACTAAGTCCAACTTAATCCCAACACGGTCCGAGTGTAAAGCAACACGACCCGTGTGGCGATCATTCTCATATACTAGACACAAATCGGGTTCGAGGGGACGTAACACATGTTGAATTCATTTGGGAGACCTTTTGCTTACACGGTCCGCATCCAGGTGCAACCTGTGTTTGTGTGTTGTTGAGGGAAACAACAAGACACGGTCCATGCACCAAAGTGACATGACCCGCACCAAAATTTCGAGCGGTTCCTTCGGGTTGTTTGACATCGCCTGTATCCAAAGAGACGCAATACATTTTGGTCTACAGCTCGACAATGATTACTTTTGTTGTCATGACTTTAGAGTTAATTTTGGTGTCTAGAAAATAATAATAAAAATTCGGGAAGATTTTCGCTCTCAAATTTTAATCCATGAGCATCATCAAATCTATGAAGATTGATCCTAATAATTTTAATCTAGGAAAAACCCTATCTCTAATCATTGAAATCCGTAAAATAGATAAAATAATATAAACCGATTGATAAAACATATCAAATCTTAACCCTAAGGATCCCCTACATATCTTTTGATGATCCTAGGTTTTCTTCAAGTTCTTCCTCAATATGGCACCTCTCCGTTGCTTCTCCTTCACGAGTCCCTGGTATGAGGCCGAAGAGTAAATAGGAGAATGATGTAGAAAAAACTTGATTTGTCTTACCTTATGGTCTAAAAAAAAGTAAATGTGAGAAGGGAGAGGGAAAAGGGAAGAGAGAGAGAGGCATTGTGAGGGTTGGAGAAAAATAATGATCTCTAATGGCTTAACTTCATAACCTAGGGATTTATATAGGGTAGCCTAGAGCTTGAGATAAAATTAAAATATAATCAAATTAAATATCCTACTTATATTGAACCTAGGGAATTTTATCTTTTAGGTGGGACTCGAGCGGTGTCCGATTTGGACACGATCCATTTGCCACCTTTTTGATTTTTTTTTATCTCTAGCATTACATTATAACCTCCTTAAAAATAATTTCATTCTCGAATTTACGAATAGGGTAGGGTCTTACCGAAAAGGTGCGAAAACTCTTTTCACATTTCATTCTCTAGTTCCCAAATAGCTTCACTTCCACGGTGATGAGTCCACACCACCTTGATCATCTGCCTCATGCCAATACGAGGTCGACGAACAGTGGCATTCGTTGGAGGCATCTATATTCACATGTAGCAATAATAAGACAATCTTAAACATGCATCAATATAAAAAGTCTTTCTTGACTTCTCTAGAGGGTGGACCAAGTGTTCATGATGATTGCATATTGACCATTACATTATTAGAGACCGTTAAGAATTTATCTCCTTAGGCTCTAATACCTAAGTATAATGCCCCCAAAAGCACGCTTCAAA
This sequence comes from Pontederia paniculata, assembly GCA_001647135.1. Taxonomy (NCBI): domain Eukaryota; kingdom Viridiplantae; phylum Streptophyta; class Magnoliopsida; order Commelinales; family Pontederiaceae; genus Pontederia; species Pontederia paniculata. Next base: position 14,465 of record LTAE01002243.1, on the reverse strand, counting down.
TGCTTATTCAAATGGATTTTGGTGACATTACTCATGCTTACATTTCATTCTTGTATTGATAATGACTCTTTAATGGTCAACACAATGTATAAATGTGCGAAAATTTAAAACAAAATATAAAACTCTTGCTTTGTGGAAGTCTTAAATTAAAATAAGGACTAGAGTCATATTATCCAATATAAATTAAACTCACTATTACATAAATATTATTCAAATATCTAACTAGACCCAATCCATGCCATGCGCAATCACTTTTATCATCGTGAATCTCCTTTGCATCCATGCCATAATCGTCATTATCTAATCCTAGATACTTACAAGACCCAGATGTAGAGGAAGATGACCTCCCATGAGATAATGCCCACTTTGTAAGGCCCAATAGGGTAAAATAAATTAAATAATATATGATATATATAACATAACATTATCGTATCCTTGAGTCATCACATTTAAAGGAATATATCTAGGCATAAAAAGATACAAGTGCATCAAGTCATAAACATTCAATCACACTGAATTCAATTCATGTTACTTCTAGTATTTCATTCTTTAACTTTGTAGCATTATTTTACTTAGAACAATATTTGTTTTATAATTTTTTCTTCGTTTTCCTTTACTTCTTTGACTTTTTTACTTACTTATTTCCTCTTTCAATTTTGACTCTTTCTTATGTCTTTATAACTTCCCTCTTTCTTTCATTTTTTTTATCTTGTGAAGAGCTCTTCATTTTTTAAGCAAACATCATGACACTTTTGTGTATCTTCACCAATGGTTGTACATTACCATGATGACCCTCTTTTTGAGGGAAAGAATTCCCTTTAGGTGGAATTCTCAATTCATTACACAAGGTGAGAAGCATGTACAATAGGAATAATGGTCGAGTGTTTTGCCTTCACCGCCTCGAGGTTTCACAAGAACATGTGAAAATGTTTCTCATTTATTTATTTTTCTCATGTTTAGCGACAATGTAACAATGGTTTTAATGATGGAATTTCTACCATCGATAAAGGGCGACATTAGGATTGGTTGGGGGAAAGTTTTATTAAATATTGACATAATAGTGATGGAAACTCTCTGTCTCTAATTCCCGTGCCATAAATTTGACCACCTTCCATCTGCTTCCCTCTTTCTCGCATCTCCCTTTCCGCCGCCTACCGCCTGTNAAGTTTTATTAAATATTGACATAATAGTGATGGAAACTCTCTGTCTCTAATTCCCGTGCCATAAATTTGACCACCTTCCATCTGCTTCCCTCTTTCTCGCATCTCCCTTTCCGCCGCCTACCGCCTGTTGTCTTCGTCCGCCGTTCGCCTGATGAGCTCCTCACTTCTCCTTCCTCCTTCCTCTCTCCTCCTCCACCCTCCCTTCTTCTCCTTCCTCCTTCTCCACCATCTTCGGCCACTGCGCCCTCCTCCTCCTCCTTGATGATGGAGGAGGAAGGAGGAGGGCGGCGGCTGCCCGCCCGCCTCTTCCTCCTTCCTCCTCCCGCCAGCGCCCCTTCCTCCTCTCGGTCGCCCGTCCTAAACCTAGTCAATTTTCATCAAAGTAATTATTTTGTAGGAGTTATTTTTTTATGAACATAGTGATTATTATAGTTAATTTTCATAAATGTAGTTATTTTACATAGTTAATTTTCATTAACGTAGTTAATATAGTTAGTTTTATTTTATTATGTTTAGTTAATTATAGTGTAATTTAATTTTGTATAGTTGAAAATTTATGTAGTATAACAAGACCTGAATGAAGTTGAATTTTTCGGTGGAAAGATGATAATGGTCATGTTCATGAAGATTTTAAGTATGAAGTTGATGAATTCTTGATATTTTCATATGAAAAATGTGGTGCATATGATTCTCATGATTGCATTCATTGTCCATGTATGAGTTGTAAGAATAAAAAAACTAAAACTAAAATACTATGTTGAGATGGATTTATATCGAAAAGATTTTTGTGTGGTTTACTTGAATAGGGCATTGCGCAGAGAAGAATATTTGAAAGATGAAAGTTTAAGTAATCAAGATAATTCTGTTGATTCTTCGATAAATCCCTATATTGATATGGTTCGACATGCGGAAATTATTGCTACATTTTATCGAGATCATGAACATAGAGAAGAAATTCCTAATGTGTTAGCTTCAAATTTTTATAATATTCTTAAAAATGCATATGAGCCTCTTTGGAATGGTAACGAACAACAAAACGTATTATCTTCTATTTCATAATTAATGAATTTGAAGTCCGAATAATAGAAGTGAGAAGTGCTTTGATAAAATGATATTTATTATCAAAAGTATATTGTTTTCCATTGAAAAACTTCTTGAAAATTACTACAAATGCAAGAGAATGATGAGTGAACTTGGATTAGAGTACTAGAAGATTGATGCTTGTAGTAACCATTGCATGTTGTATTAAAAGGAGCATAGCGAATTAACAAGTTTTTATGTATGTAGTGAGTCTCGATTCAAAGCAAAGACAAATTCTAATAGTAGTCAAAGGATCCTATCACAATGTTCAAATATTTTGATCATCCCATGATTGTAACATGTGTTTTTATCCAAGAATAATACATAATTGATGTGATGGCATGCAAAGGGAGTGCGAAGCGATCCATCAGTTATGATACACTCTTCAGATCCAGAAGCGTTGAAACTTTTTGACAAATGTTATCCTAATTTTTCTGTAAAGATTCATAAACGTTAGATTAGGTATTTGCACTGATGGTTTCAATCCATTCGAAGGTTCAACAACATCATATTCATGTTGGCTTGTATTTGTTACTCCTTATAATCTACCACCAAGTATGTGCATGCGTAGTGAAAATATATTTTTAACTTCCATGATTGCTGGTCTAAAGTCGTAGAACAAGAGTATAAATGTGTATCTTAGGCCTCTTGTTGATGAATTGAAAATGCTTTGGGAAGATGGAGTGACATATGATAGTCAAAGAAGCAAAACTTTATAATGAAAGCGGCACTATTTTCGATGATTAATGACTTTCTTGCATTTGAATGTTAAGTGGATGGAGCATTAAAAGGAAACTTGCATGTCCAATTTGTAGGAAAATATACAATCATTTTACTTGAAACATCATAGAAAACTGCATTGATTTGATTGTCATCGAATGTTCTTGTCGATCGAGTACTCGATATTAAATGATCAAAATTCTTTTCGTAAGGCAACTGTGGAAAAAATTATTAATAATCAGAATGAGTAGTCTTGAAAAATTACCGCAAGTCAATGTGATTGATCCTATAACTTTTGCGCTGAAATCGCCCACAATTCAATCTCTGAATTTAGAATTGATCATAATTAGAAAAAGAAAAGTATATTTTGGAATTTTCCATATTGGTCATCAAATTTAGTTCAACATAATCTAAATATTATGCATGTGGAAAAGAATATATTTGATAACATATTCAACAATGTGATAGACACAAAAGGCGAAATAAAGATAATATGAACTTTAGAGAGGACTTGAAGCTCCTATGCAAATGCCCGAAACTTGAGTTGGTTCATGAAAATTGAAAGTGTATGAAACCCTCTTAGGCAAACGCATGGAACTTAAGTTGATTCATGAAAACAAAAAGTGTATAAAACCAAAAACTACTTATACATTAAGTAGTGAACAATATAAGCTCGTGTTTGAGTGGATAAAACAATTGAGATTTTCAAACGTATACGCATCTAATGTATCTCATTCCGTCAATCTTGAAGAAGGTAAGATATTCGGGATAAAGACACATGATTATCACATATTTATGCAAAGATCAATTTCAATTATCTTTCGAGAATTTTTGCCCAAACCTATATGGGGGACATTCATTGAATTCATCATATTCTTTAAAGAATTATGCACCTGCAACATACATAAAGATGATATGATGTATTTTAAACTATTAATTATAATTACCTTAAGCAAAGAAGAAAAAACATTTTCATCATCATTCTTTGATTTCATGAAGCATTTGATCGTCCACCTCGCCTATAAGCCAAAGGTTTCAGGCCCAGTATAATTTCAATGGATGTATCCATTTAAGAGGTGCATTTGTAACCAAAGAGGAAGACAAAAATAAGACAAAAAATAAATGATTTATATTTAAAGCATATTTTTATGAGAAAATTTTTAGTTTCACATCGTTGTACTTTGAACTTGAAATTCAAACAAGTGAACCCAAGTCCTACAAAATGATGACGATGGAAAAGAAACCAATAAAGATGATTTATTCATTTTCAAGTTTTCAGCACATTCGAACGGGAGAACACATAAATTTATGTTAAACGATGATGATTTATTGATCGCAAAAAGTTATGCCCTCGTCAACACTTTGAAAGTGGAGGCTTAGCAAAAGTAAAAATTTTGACTAAAGATTAATCTGTATTAGGTTATAAGCATTGAAATTCTTATATTTCAATATCTTTGTATAGGAAATTTGAAGATTTTGAAAGATAATTGAATTGTAATATGATAGATGATCAATTTCTGCAAATCCGATATGAACAATTCTCAAGTTCGCTTAAGAAACAACTGAATGATGGCAAAGTAGAAAATAGATACATTAGAAATTTGAGTTATGGACAAAAAAAAACTATCAACTTATAAGGGTATCATCGTCAATGGATATAGATTTCACATTGAAGAATATATAAGAAACAAATCTATGATGAATAATGACATTTATGTTCGAGATTATTTATATAGCAAAAATAAGTTGGATTATTATGGTGTCATTGAGCAAATTATAGAGTTATCATATCTTGAAAACATGAATATTTTCATATTGCGTTATCATTGGTTTGATGCACAAAATAATGTTAAGGTTGATAACATTTATGAATTGTAGATGTGAAACATAGATCAAGGTTTAGTTTCAATGAACCATTCGTTCTAACTAACCAAGCATAACAAATTTACTATACAAAATATCTTTTAGCTAAAATGAGTGTTGATGAATGGTGGACAACGTGTAAAATAAAGAACAAATTATTCATTGAGAAAAAGATGAACATTGAAGGTACCATATTTGATGAATGCCATACGTCGATTATTATCAAGCTAATCAAACCACGGGAGTAATAAATTTAGTCCAAAACGATGAAATACTAACACTTTTTGATAGAAATGGTCATATGGAAGAAGTAAATATTAATGTAATGCATCATCATATAGAAGTTCAAGATGATTAGTTTATAAACTTGATGATGAGACTCATAAAGAAATATATGAGTCACTTTTAAGCTGTTAAACAAGTTATTGCCCTAACAAATGGATATATTTTTCATTACTATAAAAAACATAAAGAAATAATTTTTTATATGTTTTTACATGTTATGAATAATATTTTCTATATATTATTACAGGTTATGACTCCTTGTAATCATGGGAGAGCTCGTGAGAGTGGTATGAGTCATGACACACCACTTGGTTAATATTTCATGACCTCACAATATTATTGCTCTTTGTTAATATTTATTTCAGACAATGTTTATGTTGGATCTTCATCATCCCAATGAAATCCTTACAACATCATATCATTTATCGGAGTTACGGTGGATGAAAAAAATACCGTGAGTTGATAATTATTGATTTATTAAAAAAGTATATCCTTTTAATGAATGAATATAAAATGACACGCATCAATCATTTTAGGTTTTTTTTCATCCTTGAATGTATTGATCGTGACATCAACGAGTTCGTCCTATCAAGACTTCTGGTAAACTATGTTCATTGGAAAGACATTTCCTTGCCTTATTGAGATGACATGTTCAATGAATTTAAGATAAAACTATTTTTTTTTTCATTTTAAATTAGTTTACAAAATAATATAAAGTTATTTTTTTCAGGCCAAGTATAAACAGAAGGAAAGCCTTTAAGATGGTGTAATAAGGAAGATATTCATTTCTACTCATCTTCTCAAAGGAGGATTATTCAACTATCATCGAGATGCAAAGCTTGCTATCGATGATAATATTCTTGAAGTGAAGGACAAGCTTGTTCCACATATTCCAAAAGAAATTTAATTTTCTCTTCGTAAAACTTGGTAAGTAATATTTCAATTAGATTTTTATTTTTTCAACACTTATTGTCTTGCATACAAGGGGTCACCTGAATATCAAGAGCAGTCAACAATAAAAAAGCATAGATTGTCTAAGTCGGATGCGATACGTCATTGCGGAGGCTCCATTGGGTTCATAAAGCATAAATTAAAAATAATATTTTTTTCAAATTATCATAATTTTGAATCTTATCATAAAATATTTTAATTAAATTGTCTAATATGTTATATGTGATTGATGTAAGAGTTGTCGAGTGGCAGCACAATTGACTTCCAAAACGTGTACAAAGAAATTTACACGAACAAGAAGATCAACCAATTCGTCTCAGAGCAAGAAAAAATATAACAATATATTTTTATAACACTCATTTTAAATATTTCTTTTCTAAGTTTTTGATACGAAATTAACTATTTTTATTGGTAGAGTCATATGATTTGTTTATGGCAGAGAAGCATAGGAATATTGTTGACAAATATCCCGAAGTCAACGAGGATGTATGGAATGAAATTGTAGGACTTACCAAGGAGGGACAACTTTGTAGGTTGGGTAGATTGAGTTTGTAAGCGAGTGCTTCCTCTATTAACAATCCTTCGTGTAGTTCGGCCGCCGCACCGGCTCCCACGACTACGGGTGAGTTGAAGGATCTAGTGGGAGAAGTCAGGATGATAGGATTAGGCCACTATTGCTAAAAGTCCTAAGTTTGATTCGCGACCGATCTACTCCTCTCACTCCTCCGTCAGACGATTAGACTCTTGGTGTTTGATAATTAAACTTTGTTGTATTATAAATTCGACATACTTTAAAACTTGTATTGTGATATTGTGCAACTATTAGTATTTTTGTTTGACATATTTATTGTGTTGTGTATGGATGAGAATATATATTGAATTTCATGATAATATGCATTGTATCTAAAGTTTTATGTACAAGCCAATTAATTTTTTTCCATGATTTATAATTTGTGACGGATTAACCATAATTCAACAACGGTCTAACGGCAAAAAAATGTCATTTTTTTTCCAAAAAAAATAGAAAATAACGACAAGTCAACGACAAATTTATGTTGTTTGAACGAGAACTTACCGACGATTGTAGTGACAGTTTCTTATCGTCGCTAATAGTGAGTAAGATATAGCGACAATTTATTTTTATCGCTAAACTCATCATTGGACTATCGCTAAATTTATTTTCTGTCGCTAAGGTCAACTATTCTTGTGGTGATGCATTCCTAGATGACCATTTTGTTGTAATGATATATCATGAAACTATGAAAAATTTTAAAATGTCAAAAAAGTGAGATGGCATAAATAGTAGCGTAGGGACCACCTATAATAGGTAAAGGGTTAGTTTAGTTATAAATTTAAAATTAGAGGGTATTTTTATTATAAATCAAAGTTAGACAATATATTTAGGTTAATGATAAAGTTGAAGGGTAGTTGATGAAAATTACTCACTAGTTTGAGGATAAAATTTTATAAGTCTATAATTTATTAGATGCAAAAAATATTATAGTCGAAGGAGCCCTAGAGAAAATAACCTTTAGAATTAACATCTTCCACACTATCTTGTATGTCCTCACAACGTCTAAGGTAGCTTATAGTATTTAACAATGTCAAAATATTACCTAAGTTGTTTGGCACGTATAATTAATTAATAATAGCGGCAAGCGATTGACATCCAATATTTTGAGACACTTGAAAAATCAAGGGTTCAGCAACTAGAATGTCCAATTTATTTTCAATTATACCATTTTTTTCATTGTTGATGAGTATATGTGTTATACAATTATTCTTTATACTAACCACTTTATTATTTGTTGTGTTGTTTTATTGATTTATAAATTCTTTGGTTTGAAAAAAAGACATCCAACAATGAATTGACAATAAAACTTAAATTTATTTTATTTATAAATATTAATGTTAAAATAAATAAATAAATAATGAGTGATTTTCATTTAGAATATTTAATATAAATTATTTAAATTATAAGTTATGCCCCTTTCAATCATTTTACAAACACTAATTCAATAATATACTACAAAAAATTTAATCGTAATCTGCTAATTGCTATTCAATATCGAATAGTTATGTATTGAACTGTTAGTCATACAAAGCATACCCTTAAAATTTTTAGATAAAATGCAGCATCCATATATGACCGCCTTATTGCTTGATTTCTTTTTGAACTTTATGAACCTTTAGTTGGTGTTGTGATCATTGTCTTAATGTATAAATCCTTTGTAAGTTAATTAAAAAAGATGACTTTCCCTTGTGAACTCAAGAATAAGTAGAGAGATCAAGGGAGAGAAACAGGTTTACGATTTGTTTTAGCCCAAAGAAAACAACACTTGAAAGATAATGTGTGTTACCTGGTTGTCCTGCAGCGTTTTTTTTTTCTCTTCCAGATAAAACTTAAGGGCATGGGGCAGGCCTTTGGATCCCCAGAGTCATCACTTTGACATTGGAGCAAATGGCAGTAGGATGAGGTTCTCCACGTCCTATAAAACCTAGGTTGATGTTCTGCAATCTCACATCCTGGCACGGCACAGTTTTGCTGCAACCCAACGACACAGCAGCCTCGTCGCTCGTCGTCCCTCTGATCCCCCTGAACAACACGTTCTTGATCCTCACCAGCGACGGCTGCACGTCAGAAAGATGAACTCATCAGCAGTGAGAATCATGATTCATGATATATTACATTTCTCGCAGAAAAAAATGAAATGATCAGACTGCATGCAAAATGATTACCGGCCTCCCCCTGCAGTCACTGTCTGCACAATATTCTTGGTCGATTATTATGGGGTTGGAGACGTTTTTCATGACGATATCTGCAAACGTAACATTAATAAGTTGGCTTGGGGGCGACCCTGGCCACGTCTTGATCCTGACCCCGTTGGTGGTCCCCGAGAGCGTGCAGTTCCTGACACGCACATTAGTAACGTCTGCCTCATCCTTATACTTGCCCAAGCTCCCGATGCTGCAGCATGGAACAAAGATCATGCATGCATGCGATTTCTTATTGATATATAGTTCATGAACAGAATTAATTATATGTGTACCAATGCTTGCGTTGGACATATATATGATGTAGAATTGAGCCTGCAGCTTACTTACCTAATGCCGTGTCCAGGACCGCAGGTTACCCGGCGGATGGTGATCCTGGTGGAGCCTGCACCCATGGAGATGCAGTCGTCGCCGGTTGCGATCACTAGCTTGTTCATTTTAACGCGATCGGAGTTGCTGATGTGGATGCCGTCGGTGTTGGGGCTGTCACCGGGTGCGGTGATAATAAGGCGGTTGAGGAAGACCCTCGAGCTGTGCTGGACGCTCATGTGGAACCCCTTGCTGTTGGTTAGTCTTAGTCCGGTGATCGTCGCATTGCTGACCTTCAGGAGTCGCAGTGACTGATCAAAATCACACAAAAGAGTGCAGTTAGATGTTTTATGCAATAACCTGTTGATTGCCATCACGAGTCAGTTTAATCTGATTGAAAAATGCACATCACAGCTTGACTAATACTATATCGATAAGCCGAGGCAGTAGGATCCGCATGTCCTGGACTACTCAAACTTCAGATTATGTTCGACAATTAAGTGAACACCAGCATCTTATTGTACATATATATATATATATATATATATATATGTATATGTATATATTGTATCAACATTACAACAGCCAAATTAAAGCCCAAACTTTGTAACTAACAAGCATTCAGCAAATCAGAAACTATTTATTTGATGATCTTCGGCTATATTTCGACCTAAGAACAGATTAAGAGAGGTTCAGTTGCAGGCATGATGATGATATATTTTCACAATTGTAGCAAAACAGGAGCATATTTTCTTTTATCTGCAGCATGACATATTTCAGCACTAGCTATTTCTTAGATTGGCTCAGACTACATATGGTTTGAACACACTGCCATGTATTTGTTCAATTGATTTGAATCAATTATTTTCCTTCTATGCTAATTGTTTATTGAATAACTATAACTGAATCTCGTATATTAATATAATTCTGCATAAAGAAAGCTGAAGTTGATACAAATATTTCATGCTTAATTTCGTTAGTAAACAGGCAACTGGGACATACCATTGGAGGTCTCTTGACGTGGTGCGTCTCAGTCCATGTTCCGGCGCCTTGACCGTCCAGAAGGCCTGTACCGTCGATCCGCAGGCCGTCCAGAACCTTGAACTCAACCCATGCAGGCTCGGAGAGGCCCTTGAGCCCTGGCGTAGCCTTCAGCGTGCCGTCGATTTGCACCTGCGGGGATATGTGCCTGAAGCAGGGACCTTCAAAGGTCACTTGTTTCACTAAGAATGTTCCTTGAGGGATCAGGAAAAGTGATGGTCCTGGATTTTCACAAGCTGCAGTCCATGCATCAAGCAAGGCCTGTGGTAGAACACATAAGATGGTGTGTCAAGGCTAATTTCTAAAGAAGCTTGATGTTAAATATTATTCATGTCTCCTTATGAAACCTTCGATCCGATAGTTTTAACTTTCGGCTAACATATATAAAAAGCAACATTCTCAAGTGGGATGCAAATGGAGGACATGATATTGTTTGTATAACTTTACTGCTTAAAATTCCTTAGTTTAAACAATTTTCTGAAACCAGAAAGTTTATATTTTGCATGATGTGATTATGACAGTACAAAGTTAAAGGATATCTTGTTTCATGATTTATTGGGTGCAATTTGAGGTTGTCTACGAATTGAACGCCTGTGTTTACAAAAATTTCCATACATGATAAGATGCAATGATTCAACACAGATATTCAAATGAATCTGGTAAGATAGAGAAAGTCACCTGGCTGTCGTCGGATTCGCCATCGGCCACAGCCTCAAACTCTAAGGGGTTGAAAACCGTCACTGCCAAACTACACTTGGACATGCACAGGACCAGAATGCAAACCGTTCCCAATAGCTCCAAGGCCATTGTTGAGGACATCCTTCTGCATCAATTTCTAGTAGAGCTGGATGTTTCAGCCCCTTTTTCAAAAACTGCAGGGCAGGACACCCAACTCTGTCCTCCCCTCTCCAAGTAGAAGAGAGACTTCGGTGAATTGGTGTGTAGTTTCTCGAAGGGGATTATGCTTGTATATATATACATCTTCCCTTGAAACGACTACCCTCCAAGTATAGTTCATAGTTTGGAATCACTCTGGTTATGATTAGCTCATTGACTCCAAATATAGCCCAACTTCCTCTCCTGGCCTCACTTTTAAAAGCAAATGTAAATTTAGATTTTATCGTTCTCAACTTGACATCCCAAGCAGAATACTAATAATTCTATTGTTAGGAAAATACTCTACAAAAGATATCTGCTGTTATCGACTTCTTGCTCTCTATCCAAAATTTATGTATCTAAATCATTTCGAAATTAGATATGATGAATTGATTTTACTTGTGACGCATAGGGCCCTTTTCATGTTCATGTCTGGTGCTCGACTCATTTCAACCGTAAATGAAAAATCTTAACAAGTAATTTAATTTTGCATATGTGCCAGAAATTGCATGGATATTGCATTAAAGAATGTCACAGAATTGCAATCATAGGCATCTACTCACGGTAAATCTTTTTTCCCTATAACATTAAGAGAAATCTCGCAAACCTGCAATAAAAACGACAGATTTTGTATGGTACAAAAGATTTTATCTCCCATTTTTTAACCAAACAATCCAATTATGAATTTGTGGATACCACCTCATTTTATGTTAATAGGAAAAGAAATGAGCAACTTGTTCTTATGGATTCATGAATATAATGATCTATATATTGGATTAAAGACTAACGGACTATCTTTTGAATTAAAAAAAATAATTCAGAAATAGTTGGTCAAGATTTTTTTAAAGATTTATCTTACGATATATTCACTTATAACTTCCTACCGATTATACTATGATGTAGTTCGTCTTTTTAATAAAATTTTATAGTTATTGTCCAATAGTCAATCTTAATATATATAAGTTGCAACTGAGTGTGACTACATTACAGAATTGATTCTACATTTTTTAGACTGGTACATTTTCAGTATTAACTCCGTCATGTTAGAATTATAATGCATTTTGCGTTTACAAAAACATATACAAGATGATAGCTGTGAACACACCTTGTGTGCCAGAGATTGCATGGCTATTGCATTAAAAAATGCAACAGAATTGCAATCTTAGGCATCTACTCAAGGTCAGTTTTTTTTTTCCTATTACATTAAACAGAAATCTCACAAATCTACATGAAAAAGCAAGATTTTGGATGATACAAGAGATTTTATTTCCCATTTTTTAACTAAACAATCCAATTATGAATTTATGGATTCCACCTCATTTAACCACCTCATTTTTTACAAGATATGTTCACGTATACCGATCACAAGATCTAGTTCATAAATTTTTTAAGATCTTAATGAGATTTTTCAACAAAATTTTAAAATTCTTATCCAATCGTGGATCTTAATATAAGTTGCAACCCAACGTGACTACGTCACAGAATCGATGGTGCATTTTTTAGACTTGGGAAATTTTCAGCACTAACTCCGTCATATTAGAATTAGAATGCATTTTGCGCTTAGAAAAACATATACAGAATGATGATTCTGAACGTTATCCTGTGTCAGACATTGCACGGTTATTGCATAAAAAAATGCCACAGAATTGCAATCTTAAGCATCTACTGAACGTCAGTTTTTTATCCTATTACATTAAACAGAAATCTCACAAATCTACCTGAAAAATCAAGATTTTGCATGGTACAAGAGATTTTATTTCCCACTTTTTAACCAAATATTCCAATTGTAAATTTGTGAATCCCACCTCGTTTAATGATGACAGGAAAAAAAATAGGAGCAATTTGTTCTTATGAATTCATGAATACAATGATCTATTGGATTAAAGGGTAATGGACTATCTCATAATTGTGAATCTTTTTCCTATTAAATTAGACAGAAATCTGAAAAATCTACAAGAAAAATAAAATTTTGTTGAAAAAGATTGAACAAATATTTACGAAATTATCTTCTTTCTCTTAATATATAAATTTAAATGAGATAATAGTAATAATAAAGAGAATTAAATCATACTAGAGGCACACAAGATTTACGTGCAAAATATCTCAAGGTGAGAGAAAAAAAACTATGAGAGAGCGAGCAACTAAACCTCACTATGAAAAAGTGGGACACGTAGTTTCTTCTCTTATCTCAATAGAAGAATACAAAAATAAAAGACTCAAGAATTAATTTTAGATTTTGCAGAATAATCTCTCCAAAAATCGGGATAGGTGTCAGAAAGATTGAAGTATATGAGATTGATAATGTAAAGAAATAAAAATAACTAGAATATCAAAGTTAGAAGACATAAAGAGCTTCTTCTATCTGCATATTACAACCCTCATATATATACTTCAATGTACAACAATTGAAATAATATGTAACAAACTCAGTTACGTGGATAACAAACAACCAACTTAATTGTGTTGTTAAACAATCAGCAATATCAGATTTGATATATCAGCAAGATCATATTTGATATACTCCAATACCCCCCTTTCAAGGTGGAGCGTGCACATTAGTAACGCCCAACTTGCCAAGAATGAAGTGAAATTAATCATGCCCAAGTATCTTTGTGAATATATCTGCCAATTGAAGTTTTGATGGAATATGTCCCGTCACAATATGTTGAAGCTTAACATGATCACGGGTGAAATTACAATCAAGCTCAATATGCTTGGTGAGTTCGTGAAACACTAGATGATTTGCAATGTGCTCAGCAGCTTTGTGATATAGCAATCCAATTGGCTATGGGTGATTGAATCCTAGTATCTTAAGCAAACTTTTGAGCCATAAAATTTCACAAGTTGCCAATGCCATTGCACGATACTCAACCTCTACAGATGATCATGATATAATGATTGTTTCTTAGTTCGCCAAGACACTGGGCTACCTCCAAGTGTTATGTAATATCCTGAAATTGATCTTCTTGTTAACGGGGATCCTGCCCAATCAGAATCAGAGTATGCTGTTAATTTTAATGAAGATGGCCCATAAAGCATAACACCTTGGCCCGGACTTGATTTTAAGTAGCGCACAACACGTATTGCAACATCCCGGTGTTCTTGCGTAAACTTAGAAAGTATATGATGTTGAATCTAGGATTCCGAGAGTGTTTTGATGATCACAAATTTGTAAGGGAACTTAGTCTATACTGATGAACTTGTTGAGCTAATTTATGTAATAGGATGTTTTCAGGTTCAGAGTTGATGGGTCGACCAAAGCTAAATGAATGGACGACCTGTGCACACGGAAGATATATCAGAAGAACTACATGTGTGCAGTGGTCGTCCTAAGCATATGAAGTGGTCGACCAATATTAAAGGAGAAATACATATGGAGAGGAGCAAAAGGATGACCGGTCG
>LTAE01002242.1:28160-44080 GCA_001647135.1 Pontederia paniculata | reverse complement strand
ATTCCCCCCCCCCCCCTCTTGGTGCCATCTAGATCCTACAAAGTTTTGGAGAAAGAAAATTTTGCTAGATTTGGCACACATAAGATAATCATTAGTGATAATGGCACCCACTTCTGCAACAAATTGTTCTCCAACTTAATGTCAAAGTTATGTGTCACAAATAGACGGAGCACTCCTTATCATGCTTAATTTTGTGTCCAACTCGAATTATCTAATAGAGAACTCATAAGGACTCTAGAAAAGATAGTGAATGTGTCTAGAAAAGACTGGATTTCGAAATTAGATGATACTTTGTGCAGATACATAATTGCATTTAAAACACCTATAAGAATGTCCCCATATAGACTAGTATTTGGGAAAGTCTTCCACCTCCCAATAAAACTCGGACATAAGGCATATTGACCTGGATGTAGCTGGCCAAGAGCGTCTGCTCAACTTGAATGAATTAGATGAGTTTCAAAAGTTAGCCTATAAAAATAACAAACTTTCAAGGAGCGAACTAAATTGTGGCATGACATGCACAACAGACAAAAAGAATTTCTGCCTTGTCAAAAAGTGTTCATGTATAATAGTCATTTGAGGTTATTCCCAGGGAATCTCAAATTGAGATGGACTGGACTCCATGGTAGTCAATGCTTCATCCCTTGGAGCGATCGAAATCAAAACTCTAAATGATAGGGAAAAATTCAAAGTCAATGGGCATAAACTCAAACTTAATTTGAGCGGCCAATAGATTGACCAATTGTCAATGGTCAAGCCTTCTATAGCCATAGCACAAGCAATGGTAAAATCAAGCTAATGACTATAACTTAGAGATACACAGCTTAAAATCTTAAACTTCTCCTTAAGTAGTCCTTTTTAGAGTCTTAGTTCTTGTTAGAAGTCTTAGTCGATCCTTCATAGGATAAGTTCAGTAGAAAAAGTCATCCCAAACAATTTTCTAAAAGATCCCAATTTCATGATGATACCCCTTTTCACGATCGTGACAAAGATTATTATTCAAACCATTCAGAACCTCACGATCGTGACAACCTATTTATGATCATGAGCGAAACTATGACTTTTCACCTACATTGAGTCATGGGCCATGACAACCTTTTCACGACTATGATTATTAGTTGACCTGATCCTCACGACCAGACCGTGACACTTTGTTCACGGTGGTGAGCGACACAGCCCTCTGTCACCTTTAAATTCACGGGCTGTGACAACATGGTCGTGGTCGTGAAATTTTCACATAAAATTAAAATGACAATCATTAACTAATTCAAGAAAGAGAGATTCACGCCTGTAAAACTATTCTCATTGTCATGACAAGCTGATCACGGATTGTGATTACATTATCACGGCCGTGATAAATTTTTTGCCAGCTAATATTATTGAGTCAAAGTTAGCATGCACGCGAATCAAGTTAGTTAACAACCCAGCAACTAACCATGCCACCATAATAGGCACATTTTCTGGAGGCACACTCATAGACGGTTTAATGGTCATGGAGTCTATTTATATGGCCATGATTTATCGCTCTCTTCGTAACTCGTCTCCATCTTCACCATCGATCAGCTGCCTCACTGGAGCCATCTTCATCGCTGGGCAACTTCGCCATCGAGCATCTGGGTCACTTCGCCGGAAGCTCGCTGTCATAACCATCTTTTCCAACTACAGCTTTGCTCTCATGATTGTAACAAACTTTCATGGACCGTGAACTCTAAACACAGTCATCTTCTTCGGCGTCGTCTAGTGCCATCTCTCTACAATCATGATCGCGATGAACAGTTCAAGGGCCATGAAATCCTCGTCGGACATCTCCTCCAACAAACCCTATGCTTTCATGACCATGATAAATAATTGAGGGGCTGTGAATGACATCCCCTGCAACAGTTTCCTTAATTTCATGACTGTGACTCTCAATTCATGGGTCATTTCTTCTTCTTTCGCAATCATGACTTTCGACACATGGACCGTGACTCTACTAAGGACTTCATCGATATCACAATCATGATTTCTCAATTAATCAATTCACTGATCATCTCATGGCCGTGACGGACAAATCACGGGTCGTGAAAGTCTCTTGATCTACTTTCTATCGTATCGGTCATGGTCATGATATGCTATTTCATGATTGTGACTTCTTCTTTCATGGCCGTGATGATGTTATGCAAATTCCAGCCTTCATTCCCTCTTTCTCTACACTGATGGAACACCGAAAGAAGCAAAAGACATGTCACACTATCCTACAGATGATGGATTACTCCGCCCCCTTCTATCACCTTACAATCTGACGAGCGACATCATAGCTATTCTAGGATGGACATGATGGATTTCTCCTTGACACACTTTGTCACGAGCAAATGATGATTTTCTTCAGGATAAAGGACACCATCATGCTCTTCTTCGACCACATCGACTTGGGAATTTTCTGCAGCAGGCATGGCCCACTTACAAGGAACTCATGTTGGAGTTTCTCAACATTTTTACCGTCTACCAACCTTGTGGTCAAGGGCAACAAGGTCTACAAGTTGGACTTTCAGATGTACAACCAATGCTTCTCCCTCACGTTGGACGAGTTCAATGACATTTATCAATTCCCAAGAGAGGGTGCCCACAAGGTTCTGAAAGAATTCAATATTAGGGCTTTCTAGTACGTGATCACGGGGAAGTCTGATCTCAACTATCATTACATGAGAGTAGTCTGATTCAAAATCTCATCTTTGACTATACTCATTAGATTCTATCAAATACTATAAGTGGGAGAGGTGATAATGATGGTTCATTAAATGAGATGGATCTATTCTTTCTACATGCCATGGTGGAGGGTATCAATGTCAATGTAGCTTCATCGCCAAAAATTTTGAAAAGCATGCCAAGAAGGTCGAGGGCAAGCTCACTGAGGACAAGTCAGACCCATCATCGAGCACTTCAGGCTTTGCTTTCTTATTCTATTCTAATTCTTGGAAGATTCTTTCTGGACAAGACATCGGTGTTCAACATGAAGCTGGCATGTATAGACAGAGCGGAGCCAAAGTTCAGATTCAAGAACCACCAGACCTTTTACCTTATGTTGAGATCGACAATTTTACCGTCTTCAAAAGTTCCAACTAGATATTTTTATCACCTCTGTTTGGGATGCCTTCTCAGAAGATGATGCCACCACGTCAGCCCTCCCGAAGGGGAGTCACTTCTTTTGGAGCCGATCCATTTTCTTCTACATTGCGCGAGTACATGTCTGTGGATTCTCTTTGACTTCAGCAGTCTCCAGTACACCCTGGATATGATGCACGTTGAGCAGAAGCTCCAATCCAAAGAAATTGGAGAGATCCCCTTGTGACAAGAGCACATCGACATCATGGTTCGTCGCATGCACAATTATCACATCAGCTAAGGTCACTTTGGAGAGTCCCCACCATTGTCTTACTTTTTTATATTTCCTGAGTCCGCATTTTGTATCTTCTCCTTGTTTGGGCTTTAACACTAAGGATTGTGTTAGCTTCAAGCTTGAGGGAGTTTGTATTAACATATATAATGTAGTTGATCTTCTACATTTGTACTGCATGTTTAGTTTCTATATGCATGTTTGCTTTTGTATTGCATTCTTAATAAAAAATCCAAAAAACTGAAAAATTTGAAAAAAAAATATGAAAAAATAACATTTACATCTTAGTAACCCTTGCTAACATCTAATTGTTTCACACGTCAAACTCAAGGATGTCTTGTAGATCTATGTAATTCAATTACTGCTCTCTTTATTGTTTATCACTTATGACTTGAATATTGGAGCTTGAGTCTCATTACTTAGAATTATGAATTCTTATATGATAGTCTAGCTCAACTTACTTTTATTTTTTATTTCTTTAGCCTTGATGGTAATAGCATTTTTACTCAACATATAAGTATTCCTAGGAGCTTATAAAAATAAAAAGATAAATAAAAAATGATGAATTGAAAAAAAAATGTGAAAATTGAATATCTCAATGTAAAAACAAGTGTGTTAAGGCTTAAGTACTATATGGAACCTTGGTGAATTCAAGCAAATAAGCTCGATGGTGCTTTAACACATGTTGCCCTAAGATCGTTTGGCTTGAAAGTCATCAGTAAAAGGCTCACTACATTAACCACCTTGTGCAATATGAAGAAAATTAAGTATCAACTTGACTACCTTAGTCCAAATCTTCACTCAGAACTTAGGAACACTCGAAGTAAAGCCATAGGGGACTCTCAAATTCTAGTGACCTAAGGTCAATTGATTTGGAATTCATCAGCTGAAAGCTCATTACATAAACTTCCTTGTGAAATCCTTTTTGAAGGTTAAAACTTGCAAAAGCGAAATTGTGATAATTGTGAAAAAGAATAAGCTCACTTGATACTTGCATATTCAACATTAATGCTTTTACTGAATATATTGTATTTTTCTTTTTGCACGGGTCGAGACTTAAAATATTTAAATATATTTAAGATTAAAAAATTTTACCCAGTCTGGTTCAGGTAAAGGTGAGAGGCTTTTTGTGATGCACATATAAGAGGGCGAGTAAGAGGAAAATATTGGTACGGAGGATGATAATGATTATGATGGAATTGTTTTGAGTCTTTTTTTTGTGTTTTCGCTTGAGGACAAACAAGATTCTGAGCTTGGGGGATTTTGATGCATACCAATTTCAACATATTTTGCATGATATATTTAGTTATTTTTTTAATTAATATGTTCATGACATGCATAATTTTATTTAAATTTTTATTTAAATATTATTAAGTCAGTATTTATCCATGATTTCAAGTTTTTGACATATTAAGAGCAAAAGGGCGAAGGGAGACAACACACAAAAGGACCGAAAACTTTTTTTTTGCAAAAAATAATAGAAAATTCATCATTACGATCGTGATGGAAAGTATCACGATCATGAGCGAGAGATGAAGGAAATCCAAAATCCTTCATGATGGTGATAGGCAATATCACGTTGTGAGCGAAAAAAAGTTATTGAAGATCTATATATTCACAGACAGTGAGGACCGGGTCACGATTGTGAAAACAACAAAACATGGGCCATAATGAGGAATTCACGATCGTGAGTGAAGCGATGCATGAAGTTTAACGATCGTGAAATCCAGTTCACGGGATGTGAAATCTAGCGAATTTGAAGATGAGGTTTCGGTCATGGCCATGAAATCCTGAATATTTGACATACGAGTTACGATCAATGTCATAGTAGTGAAATCTTGGACACGTAATGCCATAGTTTCAGTGCGTGGCTGTGAAACCCACTATCATGGTCGTGAAATTCGATTTCGCTAAATTCATTCTCAACCCTATTTTCTAGCCATTTTTATCCAATTTTCTATCCAACCCCAAGATGAGGCAATTTTTGGCTTAAATTCATCAACAAGAGGAGTTTGGAATATAATAAAATTAAAAAAATCTGAATTCATAAATAGAACCCTTGTCCATCCTCTCTAGACTCTCTTGGAATTTCTAAATTTTCTCCCTCGAGGCCGAAAGTACTACTGCTGAACGATGAGGAAGCTCTATGGGATCAATTACAATGGATTTGGGAGAAGGTCGTACTGCTGAATTTTAGAGTTAGATCTTCTTTTCTTCTTTTTATGTTGAGATGCACTATTTCTTATGTTCTTTTATGTATAAATCCGTTATGGAGTAGTTTCTATAGGGAATTTGGTGAACCTTATTTTTTATTGGATTTCTTAATGAATTACTTCTTATAGAACATGAATGCTTTTCATTAATGTGTTCTTCTTTGTGATGACCATGAAATTAGTTATTGACTGTTTATTGTAATTGATTTCATTGTTCTGAAACATATGAAGAGATTGATCTTTGAAATTAAGTCATAACATCTCATGTCACAATCCAGATTACTCGTTTGAGATTTTAGATTGTGTGGCACATTAATTAGACTTGATTAAGCGACTAACAACTTAAGTTTCGCATCATTCATGCATCATAGATTAGGATTGGTGGATTCAATTGAACGTCCTCATAAATATGAATTTAGGATAGGTGACTGCACCTATTTAGGGAGTCACAATGTAAGCAAATATAGTCAATCATTAGAATAATTTGTGCCAAATCTAATCTAATCTAATTTAGTGGTGAAAAAAATTTCTAATCTTCCCAAAATGATCTTATCTTATCTTATCTTATCTTATCTCAATTCATCTCTCAACTATATGTTTTCTTATCTTCTTTTATCTTTTCATTTCTTTGTTACTTGAAATAAAAGTGAAATTGAATTTAACTTGAATTTTCCTCTGTCATCTTAGATTTGGATAAAACTAATCATAAAAATCCTCCTGAAAATGATAACCTTTTTTTTCTTATCACTTTATTACCTGTGTAATTAGTATACTTGTTGGCTTTTCTATTACTATTGGATTTTACACACCATAGTCTCCAATTTGATATTTATATGTAAGTTTAACCATGATCATATTCTTTTTTTACATGTATGATTTTATTTTGATGTTGATATATGATTGTATTAATAATGTTATGATTTTGGTACACATTGTAACAAAAATGTTGACAAAAAACATTGCAAAATGTAATAATAAAATTATGATGTTTAATACACCTTTTATTGTCATAATATCGAATAAAGCATTGACACAATGTATTGAAACAAAGTAATGAGATTAAATGATATTGATCAATACATCATTTAATCCAAAAGCATTGTTGACCATGAATCATCCGACCTTATACGATTAATAAGATCCATCATTAGTTTCCAATGTAGTTGTTTAATTCAATAATTACTTACTACTGATTACTTGACATCATTTCGCTTTCATTTTGACTCTCATAGTACGAAATATAGATCAAAGTCCATCTAACCCTATTTCTAAATTGTTACCATCATATTTGGTTTAATTCACAATGATATTGATCAAAGTAATGATTCTAAATTAGTGGACATTAGACGATACAAAACATTGATTTTTCATCGACGCTAAATGATGCGCTGACACAATGAATCTTTAATCTTCATTATCATATGTACATCACTAGGTCAGTGGTTATATGATGATGTTGCCTACAATAACTTGAGAGTTGAATTGTAAATTTCATTAGACATTCTACATATCAAATTAGATTTTGAAATTTATAAAGTACATACTTGGAGTGATGATCCTTTAAAAAAAATTAAAATTGCTTGAAATGAATGAAGGATAAAAATATGAATATCATAAGTTTTTCAGACGTTAGAATTCTGAAATTAAATAATTTTATCTCATTATAAGAATTTGTAATCGTAGATCATTAGATGATACAATCTATGATATACATGCACACGCAGCATATATATATATATATAGTGTGTGTGTGTGTGTGTGTGCGCGCGCGTGTGTAATGTAGTTGGATTCTACCTTGAGAGGAATTTGGAATTATCAATACCGGTACATGTGCACGAGTTATAAATTTTAAAAGAATAGTCCATAAGATGTGTTTAGTGCTGAGAATGTGTAGTTTGTATGATTTCTTTCAAACGAATTATAATTCATGATAGTATTATCATTATGTCCTCAAGTAAAATCTGAAGTCTAATTGTTCAATTTCAATAATTGTCCGACTCGAAAGTATAATGATCTTATGGAAATTATGATAATGGTTTTTTTCTTAAATTATTAAGTGATACGTTTATAAAATTTCAATTCTTTATGAAGAAAGACATCATTTTAAAGGTTTAAGGATTAGTGATCACATAAGTTTGGAATGACACATAAGTTATGATCAAATAGCAATGTCAATGCTTTAATGTTCATATGTAGTGAATATGGTGAAGATCAAAACCATTCTCCTTGCAACTAAGGAATTTCAATTGTTAGTGATGATTGTGGAAGGTTAAGGATATATGTATTCCAAATGAATGATGAAGGATGTTGATGCTACTCGATATTATTATATTGTATGTTAGTTACTGGCGAAATGCATACATGAATGTAGCAAAGGACTCATGGTTTGAGGCTAGATATAACAAATCGTCACAAATATAAAGACATTGACTACAAAATAACACACAAATATCAATATTTTTAAGAAGGTTATTGATCACCTATGATCATAATGCATTATAGATATTTGGTATAGAAATTAATTAAGATACACGATGATTGTACATGTGACCCTATTGAGAGAAAAACCTTGATAGATGGAGATTAATCTATGACTATTGAAGAAGTTAATAAAGTAAAGATGTTTGGATGAATAATCACCAATGACTTTATCCTACAATATTAGGAGAAAATAATGATCCATATTAGATGTATAATGAAATGATTTGAGAATGCAAAATTATTGAACATTAGAGTAGTATTGAATCACATTAAAATATAGAGGAAAAATAAAGACTTTTTTATAAGCCTTTAAGTTACGTCAAAATTTGAGGATGAATTTATTTTTATGGAGGTTACGATGTGATATCCAATATTTTTTAAAAAATTTGAAATAAAGTAAGAATAAATAAATCTCTACTACCCATTCATAAATATCTCTCTCTCCTCTCATGCTCTGGCCTATTATGAAACCCTAGCCACCATGAGATGTTCTCTCATCTTCTTCTCATGTAACTTTTCTCTTCCCTTTCGCTCCTAACGGCAAATCTTTTCCTTGTCGATAGTCGAGGAGGACGCGAGTGCGAAGAGGGAACAACAAGGGTGGAGGAAAATTTGGAGGCCGAAAGAGGATCAACGAAATCAAACAAACTTCTAAGAGGTGGGTGAAAACTAGACCACATGATGAAATAAATTTGCATATGATTTTTATGTTGAATTTATGTTTTGTTCTTCCTCTCGTTTTAAGCAGAAGCCATGCATCTAATATACATATGGAAGAGGATATCACAATCTTTCATATCTATATTTTATGTAATAAATAATGGATTATGATAAATGAGATTGCTATGCAACTCAAATTTATGTATATATATGAATGCTTATAAGCCATTTAAAAGTAGAAACAAAATTATGGTTTTGTCTAAATTTTATCCCCTATATTTAAATATAGTTTTGAATAGATTATAGTCGTTTAAAAATTATGTATAATTTATGAAAACATAGGACCTAGAGTCTAGTTTATAAACAAATTGATTTCATTTGAATCAGAGTTATATTGTAGAAGTTAAAGCCAAAATACTAAGACACTATCAAGTTGTCCCGAATCATATCATTAGGGATTTGTAAAATGCATAGTAAGTTGCAAAGACCAAATCATAGCACTAATTTATGATATAGATGATTGTTTGAATTTAGTTTTAGATGAAATTGGTTTTATGTGATTTGGATCTCTGTAAGTCGAATTATGAATTTCGGATTGATATTGTGTCAATTGTGACATAAGCTAAAAGGATAACATTTGTTATATGATAGTGCTCAACTTTACAATTGATACTCTATAATGTTGTCATGAACAACTGTTGACTTAGCACTTATTATTTCATATGTCGTAAATTAAACATCATTAAAGATGTGAATAAAAAAATTGCAAAATCGTCACCCGCTACTCGGCTTGCAATTCCGCTCGAGCACATTGAGTCTGATGGATCACACGTCTAGTGATCCGTACCCGTCCCAAATTCACCTTGAACTCAACCCAAGTCGAACCTCCTTACCCGACCCGGGTTCCACTTGACACGGTATGGATACTCCTGTAGAACGATTATTATTATTAATTGACCTGGTCTTGTCTCACCTCAGCTTCACACCCCGACTCTGACATCATGTGATAAAGATGACTAAAGGAGATATGAAAATTCATCATGTGTCAAGAGATAATCAATGATGAAAATAAAATAATCCATTGATTCATGGGATAAAATAAAGTAAAGACTATTAAATATTATTGATCATCCATTCATCTGAATCATCGTTATCACAATATTGCATTATTGACTTTGTGCAATATTTCATTTTTCATTTCATTTTCTGTTCTCAATTGAACATGATAATCTTTAATCATTTATGTTATATGTATAATTGTCATGAGTATTTATTTCATTTCAATTATTTATTTTCTCACTCCGATCGTCATTGTCCCCCATTTTTGGTCCTCACATGTACTCACTAGTGATAGGTGGACTGATGAAAGATAATAATAAAGAGATCTCTTTCTATTTCATTAGTATTTGATATATTTTTTATTTCAATTTAACCATTAGACTTTCGTTTATTTTAATTTAATTTTATTTTTTATTATATTTTTTCTTTATTGTGATCTCGCTAATATATCATATTAAATGGTCTAGTTAATAATATCGTATTTGATAATATCTTCGAGAGTGATCTTTGTCTCGTGACCAAAGTCACTTTTGGGATGTTACATTTATTGTGTAGGCATCTTATAAACCCTAAAATTCTAAACTTTTTCCAACAAAATATATGAACACAATAATTGTGAGAAAAATAAGATCATGAAGGCCATGTGTTGTGTTGCTATCTCCGAGAAAAAAAAAATTTATTTGGTGTTGTCCAGGTGGCCAAAAGATCATAATGGGAAACGTTTTCACCTTGACAAGTGGATTGATGTACAGTGAACTTTCAATCTACTAGTGTTCGAACAAAAGCAGAAAAAAAAATATTGAGACGTTTTTGTTCATCTAACTGCTTGGTATAAAGTAAGACGCCATCAAGCACATTCATTAGCTAAATGCCGTTGCTGCCATCTAATTGCGTGGTCAATCAAATCGAAAGCAAGATTCCACCCACAAAACAAATGTATAAGCATGCAGCTGCTGCTGGTTCTGCAGAAATTGCTTGGGGTTTACAGCTCCTGGTTTCAGGGGTCATGAAGAAAATATAAAATCAACCAAAGAATATCCCCAAAATATAAAAGAATATATCACAAGCCAGCCCTATCATAGTCTGTTCTCAAAACAGGAACAAACCAAGCTAGAATCAGTTAACTCATATACACAATAAAAAGGAGAAGAAAATGATGAATCATGAGATAGACCTTCCATGATCAATTGACAAAGAAGTGCGAAAAAAAAAATCAATCAGAATATTTTGCTAGCACATTTTGCATAGGAAGCATTGACGAAACATCCAACGTGCGATTCCATACCTGCTAAACTGCATGCTAAAAGACAATACATCAATCTGGAAAATCAAAGTCCAAACAAGAAGTAAATAAGGCTCAAGATCACGACTGAAAATAAAACCAAATAAGCTGAATAGGAAAATCAGGATGCATCTCATTTCTCAGAACCAGCATGATTTCCGAAACCAGAATATAGAAAAGGTTTAGGTGCTGACTCAATCTCACCTTGCGCCTCAAACCAACAAGTCAGCCCTACCAAAGTCTGTCCTCTAAACAGTAGAAAACCAATAAAAATCAGCTAGTATATATTTTCTTTTTTTTTGAGGAGGAATCTATATTTTCTTTTGGCAAAGAGAAAATTATATACCACAACAAGAAAGAGAAGAAAACGATGATACACAATGTCATTTTACATAGGAAACACTGGGAAAACATCCAAAATAAGATTCCATCCTTCCATTCTAAATTGCATACCAAAAGACAATCAATTACATCCATTTGGAAAATCAAACTCCAAACAAGAAGAAAATAAGACCAAAGGTCATGAAATGAAATAAGACCAAACAAGATGAACAGAACAACAAATGTATCTTAATTTCCAAAACCAAGATGACTTGCAAAACAGAAAATCAACATAAAATAGACTGCAAAACATAAAAGAAAAATATCATATTCCAGTTTGGACTCGATCTCAGTCTTGTGCTGCAGCCAACAAGTCAGCCCTACAATAGTCTGTCCTCTAAACAAACCAGCTAGAATCAATTAACTTATATATCATAACATGAAAGAGAAGAAAACAGTGAATCATGAGATATACCTTCAACGACCAAACAAAGAACTGCGAAAAACAAATCAATCATCGCAACATGTCGCAAGCACATTTTATATATGGAATAGTACACATCACATGTAAGATGCCATCATTCTATGTTAAATTAAATACTAAAAGATAACTAATGACATCAATCTGGAAAATCAAACAGCAAAACAAGCAAATAAGACCCAAAACCACCAACGGGAGTTGGAGAGGAATGGTAAACAACTTCTCCTTGTTTAAGGAGGCCAACCCTCACCCGCCAAAGCGTACGACACAAATTAGTCAGGGCAAAACATTAGAAATTGTGGTGGCAAAAAACACAGACCCAAAACCATGAAATGAAAAAACCAAACAAGCTGAATATGAACATCTCATTTCTCAAAACTAATATAAACATGCAAGAGTTATGAAAGTCAAATTCTATCTATTTACATTCACAATCTAAATGTCTCACATAAGATAACAAATCACATTGAGAATGTATGTAGATATAGAATTTGAATGGCAATGTCATACATCATTTAACAAAACCAGAAACTGGTTACTTCAAAAAATCAATGAAAATGATGTTGAGTATCTCAGATAATATAAAACTTTTTCCTTCAAAAACCCTTTGCATGCGGCAGTAAATGATGAAAGTGACATAAGGTGAGATGAATAGATACATGATATTCATCAAAATTCATGATAATAAATGAATTATTTCTTTGGCATTTTTATGATTTTTTTTATAAGTGCATTTTTATGAATTTTATTGACATTTAACTCAGCAATATGATACCTAGACGCTGGAACCATTTAAACAATTATAAAAGTCTGGGATGCTAACTTAAATTGACAACACTAAAGTACTTCTCTTAAATGCATGTATTTTTTAGAGTCTACAGGATATATGGTTTCAGAAAAAAAAAAACCATGCTTGCGCTACTTTCAAAATCTAAAGATAGACTATTGAAAGTTCACTTAAACTCATAGTCTTAACTTCTTATTTAAACCATATATCCTGTAGACTCTAAAAAATAAGATAGTTACCAAATAATTCTAGTCAAGCACAGTGCAACAGACTACTGAATAATTCTAGTCGAGCACAGTGCAACAGACAGAGCACAGAAATGGAAACAGAGCACACATGATAGACAAGGAAAATGTCACATAGGAGGCATGATATATTATGACTATTACAGACACATGCCTCCATACACACAGAAGTTTCAGAAGCATACAACATAGTATCTAAAAAATGAAACATACAACAAAGAAGAACATTCAAGGACCCAATACCTGCAAAAGTAGACTGACCGTGCATTAGTTTCAACAACTTTCCCGTTTTCATATAGATCGTGGCATCACAGAGGGCTTCTTCTGGTTGGGCTTTATTTTATTCATCCAGGGACAGTTCTGCGCTGCCATTAACCCCAAGACAAGTACTTTATTTGAAGGAGCTTTCATATACTTGTCCCCTTCAACTTTTTTCGCTGATGTAAATCCATCACGACCAGAATCCACAGGTATCTTCGTCTTTCCTTCATAGACGTCCCTTGCGAATTCCAGGATCCCCTTACTGGCTGCTTTTTTACTGACTGCTTTCGCATCCATATTCTCACCATCAGTTTTAGCTGCAACTTTCGTCGAACAGGTATCGGGCAAACTGGCGTTGGATATTTTTTTACCCTCTTCACCTTTCTCCTGCCTAGCGACTTGGTTTCTGGTCTTCTCGGATGGAATATTCTCCGCAGTCACAGGCTTCTTGCGAGTGGAAGCACCATTCTCCTTGACAAGCTTCTTGGCATCACCCAATTTCTCCGCTGTCGCATGCAAGTCCCGCTTCAAAGAATCACCTTCGCCCTCCTTGCAACTGCTGCTCCCACAGCCAGGAGGGAAGCTTCGGACCGCCGCTGCGTTCCTCTGCTTCCCAGAGTCGGGAACCTCCACAGCAGCCGACTTACCTTTCGAAGATCCCGCTTGTTTGTCGGGAATTATCACCTTCTCGGGTTCCGACCGAACAGCCGACCGGGGCGAGTCAGCACCGGCGGCGTGGTCGGTGGATTCCTTAGAGTCGCTGGAAACGGCGTGCTCCGTCGATTCAGCGTCCGGGCGACCGGTTCCCGGCGGGTAGTCTCGGACGGCGCTGAATCTCCGGCGTTTGGGGCCGTGGGAGATGCGCTTCGTCCCCATTGAACCAAACACGAACAGAGAACAACAAAACCCCTCTAAAGTTGTAGTTTTTATGCCGTCTCCAGGGCAGGGCGTCTCACTTAAAGGAGAACAAAATATTATTCATTGTGGTTAGTCGCCAACAGCATTTGGACTGATACGAGAATATAAATAAAATCCATTTTTTCTATTCCTAAAATTTGATTTTTTTTTAAGTCTATGAGATTATATATAATTTAAGAAGTATTGAATGTAAAGTAAGGCTAAATACTTATAAATTGACTTATTATATTTTTTATAAAATAAAAAATCTTAGGAGTAAGGACTCAAATAGTAATAGAATATCATTTTAGCTTTACAATTGATTTTGATTAACTGATGCATATGACTTTAATTAATACAAGAAAAATAAAATAATCTAATTTTCATAAATCCATCAATTTAAAACTCTAAAAAAAATAACTAATGATACTGTACTAATACAAATTCAATCATATAAAAAATAAAAAAAAACTTCTAAAAACTTTAAATCATGTGCACCCAGAGCCATTGCATCAATCGTCCCGCACACCACCATCTTTACCTAACAAAATCAAGGATTCAAAAGTAAGGGAAATCCATGAACTATGAGGTGAAATTGATAATAGAATAAATTATGAATAACTGATATACAATTATCAGATATAAAAATAACAAATGTCATGACATTGAATCAATTAATATTTTTATTGGATGCTTTATATGATACTTTGCTTTGATTTTGATGCATTGCACTAAGTATTTTAATTCTATGCTTTAGGATGGTGGGAGTTACTTTTTAACTCATTTTTAATTACAGTATCCATTGACTTAAGAAGAACTTTTCATTTATTTAGGAAGTGCCGAGATAGTTTCATGTACAATAATTAATTGTGGATCAAGACATGACAAGTGTTCTCTTTTAGAGAAGGATTACACTTCTTTCGGTGGAACCATTTTCATTGCATGGGAAGGAGGGATGTTGTACAATAGGAATAGTGGCTCAAATACTTGTAGTCTCATTGCATTCACAATGACACTTCATGCTTCTTTGATGTGATCCGATGATACGATGATCCCCTAACAATTTGTATATTTGGCAATCCTCACTTTTTGATTTTTATCTTATTACCCTATTTAGTGATCTTTAGTTGGCATCATCAATGATTCCAATCTTATATTGTTACAATAAAACATCAAATAGGAGTCCTAGGTACTCTAAACCCCAAACATATTGATAGGTGACAATTAGTTAGGTGGTTAGGACAATTATTACAATAAGACAAACCTTACAACTTTCGGAGAATTAATAGGCATTAGGACGTATTGATCGGTTATCTAGAACTTTGACTGTGAATCCAATAATAATAAAAAATTATGATTTGATCTCTTCTCCAATATGAATTTTCTTAGAATAGTGAAATAATTAACAATAGACATAATTGTGATTAAAAATTGATCCTAGCATATGTTAACCTATTATAAATTTGATATACCATGGATTCGCCCAGACATACTTTTTTCTTTGATTTGTTTCCTTCTCATAATTCTCCTTTTGGCCTTTCTACGCGTCCCTAAACCCACGTCTTTTGCCTCTCCTTGTGTTGTTGTCGGTGTTTGAATGTTGAGAAAAGAGAAACCCTAAGAGAGAGAAAGAGAGAGAGAGAGAGAGAGAGAGAGAGAGAGAGAGAGAGAGAGAGAGAGAGAGAGAGATAGAGAGATCATTGGGGACAAATAATGAGAGGAAGAGTGTACAAGGTATGAGTTTATATAGGAAGGAAAGACCCTATGGGATGTCTTCTAGATGTGGTTAGGACTTCTGTGAATTAGTTTGGATCAAACTAGGCATCAAATAGGAGTCCTAGGTACTCTAAACCCCAAACA
>LTAE01002242.1:0-27677 GCA_001647135.1 Pontederia paniculata | reverse complement strand
GCGGGGGGGGGGGGGGGGGGAGGGAATGTAAAGATCCAAGGCAAAGAGAATGAAAGTTAGTCCCACAAGGACAAAACATAAAGGTTGTCATGAGCTTATAAGTAATTGTACTTTTTACATTTAAGACACATTTTAAATTCATGCAGGCCAAAAACTCAAAGCGAACAATTTCTTAAATGGTTGTATACTTGTAAATGTCTCCACAATGTTCTGCCCCTAGGCGAGTGGGTAATATGGAACCCTGTACACTGGCACCAAATCTCGCTTAAGAAAATGTTATCACATCCTCAAAAGACTGCAATAACTTCCTGAATAGCCTTATTAGGACCGCTCGAAGGGAACATGACCGAGAGGAATTAAGGGACATTATTTAGAGGTGCCTAAAACAACATCCTCCTAAAATTAAGGGAACTAAAGACTTTGGGCAGACTGAAAAGTGTATAGAGAAGATATAAGAGGTCTTCACAGAGATGCATTGCATGGAGGAGTGAAAGATCACCTTCACCATAAATCGTCTCATGAGTGATAAAGATTTCAAGGAAGTTTTCGAAGCATGCTACCGACCTCGGTACCAAAAGGACTGAATGCAGTAAATGTTTATGCAATTCAAGCAAGAGAGAAGGACAATTGAACAATACATGGTCAAATTCCTAAGGCTTGGGAGGTACTACACCTTATACAATAATAAGAAATCTAGGACAAAGTGGTTCATCAATAGATTGTATCACGGGCTGAGGGCCAAGGTTATGTGTGGAAACTGCAAGACCTTACAAGAAGCCTCTAAGCTTTGCATCAGAGTTAGAATAGGAGCACGAGAAATGGATGAAGACCCAGAAGGAGAAGGCACAATTTCGCCAACCTAATCGGGATAGAGCTAGAGTGGATGATAGAAGACAACACAAGGCCCCTGACAGGAGAGAGCACCATCAGGAGGAATTCCCGAAGCCATACGAGCATATGGAAGGACAACAACCAAAACATACTGATAAAGGAGCATGCCCACACTACCAACGGTACCACGTGGGGGAATGTCACTGTAGGACTGGAGTGTGCCTTCATTGTGGGAAGCATGACCACTACATAAGGGATTGCTTAGACGCAAGAATGGCTCTTCAGGATTCAAGAGGTACAAGAGGTTCCACGAGGATGGTTCAACCTCGAGTACATGGCATGGTAGCTGAGCCAGAGTCGGAACCACATATATATGATTCCATAAGTACACCTACTAAACCCCATAGAAATTGAGTTTATTCTTAAGGAGGTTATCCAAGGTATAGATAATATTCCTTCATAAAGAAATGAAAACTCTAAATTATAGATGTTAGGACTAAATTCGAGGACGAATTTAATTTTAAGGAGGTTATGATGTAACATCCCGAAATGACTCCAACCTAATGACGGGTCGTGTCCACCACGAACACATGTCATGTTGTGTCCGATGTAAGAGAAAAAGCGAAATGAAGATGTCAACGCAATTCGTGTTCCCACAGGACACAGGTGATGTTGACCCTATAATGTAAAAGCAACTAAAAATGGATCGTGTCCATATATGATGTGGGCCATGATGTGTTGACACATGTTAGAGTCCGGGTTGAAGTTGAACTAGGGTCATGAATTTTGTTATATTTTAAATTAACTTAAAACCCTACACCTCCCTATATAAACCCTCATCACGAAAATAATTCCCCAAAGCCTACTAGTTGTTAGCCCATAATTCCTCTCTCCACACTCCTTTCCCCTTTTTTCTCTCTTCTAGGAATTCTTTTGCCTTCATCCTTGGTATTTGCACCAAGAGAGGAAGACAGAGGTCGACGACACATGGAGAAGGGAGAAGGCAGAAGGCAACAACACGCAAAATGAGGAGATCCTATTGTGATAATACTGAAAGCCTATGCTTATTCATGTTCCTAGATGAACTATCGATAACTCGTCACAATTAATCAATATTGGTTGTCAACTAACTCTCCTTTTTGCTAGTACCATGAATCCTTTCATAGTTTTGAAATGATGATTGTCTCCAATAAACTTCAAACATTGCATATCACTTTTCTCAATGACAAAAAGCTTTTTCGAAGTGTTGGAACATGTTTAACATCTATAATAGTACATATACATCCATCAAACATCTTAATTCTCATATCACCAACTTTGGGCACTTCATAAACTTTATTGTTTCCCATGTAGACTACTCCATCATTAATTGATCTATAAATGCGAAACCACTCCTTATAATGAGTCAAATGAAATATGCACCAAAATTAAGTATCGATTGATTCACTAGTTCTGAAATATCTAAAGTAGACAAAACAACTCCATCCTCTTCTATAGCAGAAGTACTTTCTACCATATTACCCTAGGAAAAATTAGTCTCTACATTATCATCCGCTCTCAACGTGCGGTTTTTCTTCACATGACATACTTGTTCATAATACGAACATTTTATTTTTCTTCTTTCTCTTTGACTTAGGCCTAAATTTGGACCCCTCACCATTATCTATATTCATGAACCTACCATGCACCACCATTACATCACCAAATGAATTCTAGTTATTTTTTCTTCTGGATTTTTGGCAAATAAAGAAACTACCAAAGAATCCTTGTCAAGAGCTACAACATGACTAAGGCTCATAATCATATTGTCCCATGATTTCAGCATAGAACAAAGTAAAAAAATTTGATTTTTTTTCATCATCATATATCTTGCCACTAACAACCACTAATTCGTTGACAAGGGAATAAATTGATTTAGGTGTTCATATATTGACAAGGGAATGACATTCATGTGTTGATTTTTTTCATCATCATATATTATTAACCTAAGATTTTTTCTCGAACATATTATATAGTTTGTCCCACAAACCCTTTTAGTTTCAATCTCACCAGCGAACAAAATTGAATCTTCCAAACCCAAAAGAATAGTTGTCAATGTCAAATCATTTTTTTAGCAAATTGCTTAGGACATCCCTTTTGTTTTATTTTTCTTTCCCTGAAATCGCAACAGCACAACCATCTTTAATCAATGCTATATTCATCTTTAATTTTTCTCATCAAATCGAGGGATTTCAAACTCGGTTGTGTTTTTTTTTCTATCATCTTAAATTATAATATAAACAAACTAATCTCAAATGATACCTCGACTCTAATACCAATTGATGAAACTACTAGTACTAGAACAATAAGGTTTGTTACCAGTTGATGAAAAATGGTACCAAAAAGTAGATCATTTGATACTTACTAATGTGAAATTAATAATATTGATCAAATATGTGGTAATATGTAAAACAATATTATAAATTAAAATTGAAATTGTGCAAGAAAATAAATAGCACACAAAAGAATATGTGGTTTGGCACTTCGGCCTACGTCCATGAACAAGGTTTTCACAAGCTTATATTATTTATTCAAAAGCATGAATATAACAAAAAGTACAATAAAGGAATAATGTTACCCAAGGAAGAATAAAAAAAAGAAAAACCTGCTTTTCTTCTTCTCTCTAATTCTTTCCTCAACTTTTCTCTCCTCCAAGTCTTCAAGATGTCTAAGGACCATATGTTCCCAAACCTTTAGTCCTTTGTATATATCACATATGAAATACAAAATTATATATCCTTAATAAGACATTGTCTTGGATTACAAATGTACTCACGTGGAGTCCTTATTTCATTTGAACTAGAAAACTAGTTTCAATAACACAATAGATCACTAATAAAGCCCCTTTGCTCATCTCATGCCAACATTGTTCTTCATGTCATCACCTCCAAATTTACCTTCTCTCTCATTATCATGACATATGATTGCGTGAAACTGCATTTATAAGGGTTACAAATTTCTATTTCAAAAGTCTTTAGATTGTGTTTTTTGAGAATATAGGTAAATTTAGAAGATAACTGAGTAAACAAAAAAGTTCATAGAAGTTTTGGCAAAGTGAGTAGTTTAGAAAAATATGAAAATTCCATTATTTAAGCCATCTAAATCATATGATAAAAATATTTTAAAATATTGTCAAGAAAAATGAGTGTGTAAACAACTAAACATTATGGCCATGTAGTTCACCATGTTTGTTGTTTGATTTGGTTTGATATTTGCAATTATCCATTTTACGAGTTAAATTAGTCTTAATTGTGATTATGATCATTAGATTAAATGGATTGTTAGAACTTATTATTCTCAGCGATAGGGCAGGGCTATGAGAGAGAAGGGGCATTCCCGGTCAAAGCATTGATTCTAAGCCTTTTCTCTGGCAGGGCTCATTCCCGACAACTACAGGTAAAGAAATGGAACCTTCGGTCGGACGGTCTCTCCCTCTTAGGTATTATTATGCACAATTGTGATTTAATTTGACAAACATGGACAACCAATCTTATGAGTCAAACAAATAGTTTGATTATATTTGATGATTGACTTTGTCATATTTAATGGTAAAAAATAATGAGCTATGATTATGTAAATTCGGGTACTCATATTAGATGGGTACCATTACAATACCACATAACTTGCATCTATGTTAAGAGTATTTTACTCAGCACCGAAAGTTAAATTTTGTCTAAGCAACTACAATATATGTCTCATTTAACACCTCCATCTAGTTAAGGTGGAAATAAATATTTTTATATTATTAGTTAATATATTTTAAAATGATATATAATAAGATGCAATTACTTGCAACGCAGACCACACTATGTTATATTGAATCAAATTAGTTGATCAACATTTAACTTATTTAAAGGTCATTAGGTGACAAGGTATTTATCTTCTTTCCTCCTTTCTATGCTATATGAGAGGGAAAATAGGAGAGAAAGATCAGAAAAAGCAAAGGAATGAAGGAGAGCAAAGATGATAGCGTTGTTTCAAAACTATTGTGTTAGAATCGAACCACACATTGATACAAAGAGACCTTCACTTCAGGGCAATTTGATTATACTAATTAAGTCAAATGATCAAATCAGATGATAACATATCATTGCTTAAATTTAATATGTAATTATATATTTTCAAATATTAATCACAATTATAAGTCAAATCCTACATAACATAGTATGGTATACAATATGATTTAGATCCAATAAGAAAAGGCAAGTATTGATAAGAATTTTTAGACTCCAAATTACAAATTTCAATTTGCAAATTAATCTTATTGTTATTATTAATTTTACATGAGAATTGTAATTACTAATTTAGGTTCATCATGATGTCATATCCTTTAAAACAAACATAAAATATAGCAAACTATTTATCTTTTATCTTCATTCAATAATTATTTTCATTCATAATAAAAGTATGATTAAAAAGTAACAAGAAAGTAAACTTGAAAAGAATTTAGGATCAAATCTACATAATTAATTGAGAGATAATTGTATATTGTGGATGCATAGATCATAAGATCAAATGGGTTCTCTTAAAGTTATGACAAGAAAAAAAATACATACTCACTAATTTTGTATGATGATAGAATGCAATGTAAACCTGAAGTAAATGAGAGGATATTAAACTAATTATTATATGTCTAACTAAAGAGTTAACTAAAATATTAACTAAAGGACCCAATGAATTAAATTAAATTAAATGATATGCTAATAAAGACACTCATTTAATTAATGGGAGAACTAAAGCCACATTAATTTTATGTGTGTATCTATATTAAAATAAGTAAATGTAATTTAATTAAGTTGTCACTAATATTGTAGTTGTCATGTTTTAACTTTTTCTCTTCCGTTGAAGCAGTCATTTCATTAAATCAACTATTGTTGTTTTTTTATTCAACCTTAATTTGATCAATTTGACTAGTCCAAACTAGTTCAACACCTCTTTCAGTTTTGAGAGCTTGTATACCTATCGATTGATGGTCATACTAGTTGATCTAGCTCATTCAATATTGCATTAAGTGAGAATAAAAAGTTTATATGCAATACTTCAGATGTTATAAGTTTCATAATAAAAAAATGTTATTACTACGACAAATGGTTGATACTCTAATTTATATTTCTTACATCATATTTACATAATGATTGAGGCTCTTACACTACTTATGGAAGAATTATATACAATATTTGTTTATCTTCTTTAGCTCGGAGACAAGAGAATGCACATTGTCCGGTGCATTGCTCATTGGCAACCAACTCTTTCCTTGCAATGGTAGAAGGCCTTCCAATCTTCCATTATTCTTTACCATTTGCATTGCAGTTTTATAGTCAATCTTCCATCAACCACAATTTTTCCTTTCTCTGTAACGTTCCCAAAAGATCACACTACCATGTGGCAGAATGTCCTCGCGCTACGATATACATACGTATCCTTGACTTAAAGGTTGACTAACAAGAGTTGGTCAACTAAATGTGGAAATAATATAAAACTTTCTAAATCCAAAACTCTTTCTATAACATAAAGAAAAATCTGCGAAAGTCTTACATCATATGATTGTCTCAAAAGTCTAACTAGAACAAACTCAATAGAAATGACTAAAAGAAAGAGACACTAGTAAGATCACTAAGTCATGTGCAACACAGCAACCATCACGAGCATCAGTCGCCGCATACATCACTAGCATCTTGTCACTCACCTGCGGAATCTAATACATGGAAAAAAAAAGTATCCATATGAGTTATGAAGCCAAGTATGTAAGCAAATAATAGATAAATATGACATGATAAATAAAAAGAAGAAATAAACTAATGATATAATCAAAAGATCAATTATCCCTTTGTTAGCTTATCTTTCATAATCTTGGTCTTCATCATACTTTCTTTCATCTTATCATATTTAACATATCATCTTTCATAACCTTGGCATTAAGAGTGAGCTATGACTGATAGTCAAATATCAATCACTCTAAGCATACTTTACAAAAGGAGTAAACTATGGCTATGGCCAAATATCAATTACGCCACATCATCACCATT
The DNA here is from genome assembly GCA_001647135.1 of Pontederia paniculata. Classification (NCBI taxonomy): domain Eukaryota; kingdom Viridiplantae; phylum Streptophyta; class Magnoliopsida; order Commelinales; family Pontederiaceae; genus Pontederia; species Pontederia paniculata. The sequence goes on along the minus strand of LTAE01002242.1, from coordinate 20,781 downwards.
CTTTTACTTTCATTAAACATCTTAATTTTTTATCAATCAATCATACTTCATCTTTCATCAATAAATAATCATCATCAATAATCCTAATCCTCTAATGCAATATGCAAATGCAATATTTAGACCAAGTGATTATCTTTGTTATCTTTGACTTATTTCATTAGTGACTTTGAAATGACTTTGAGGATTGCTTTGGTGACTTTGAATTGCTCATGAGTCTTGGAGGTCTCTCCATAGGTCAATGGGGGTGCACAAGCCATGACCACATAGGATGCTCGAGAAATTCTTTTATTGCAGAGCAAAGAATAGCCAAGCAATAGGAATTGGGTGACAGCTGCCCTACCCATCCTATCTTTAACATCACTGTGCTCCCAAAACTTTAACGATATATGATGACCTCATCATTTAGTTTAGGTGAAGCATGGTGACCTTTTATCTTGTCCAAATAATTAAATCCTTAACATTAGAAATAAACTAATCAATTATGAATCATCATCAACATCGCAACAGAGTCGACAAGGGTCGTGTCGGACATGGACATGGTCCATGTTCGGTGCTAAATACAGCATCATCGCCTGGCTGTTTCAGTGAGTCGACGCGGGCCGTTGTCGGGTGAAGACACAGTCCGTGTTGCATCTTTACATTCTTTGTAAAATAAAATAAACCTCTTAGGACACGTGTCGTTTCCTGGCCGTGTTCATTTTCTGAGCGGTTGCGTCGTTGTCAGTTTATTCATTAAAATATACATTGTCCGCCGCATTAGGGTAACATAGGTTTGTTTTGTACTGAACCCCGACCATTTTTTATTGACGCGGACCATGTTCGATTGACGTACAGTCATGTCATCTTATCTTCTTTAATAAATTTGTTTAATCCGAACATGATCTCATGTCAGGGTAACGTAAGTCGCGTTCGGCGATCCGTCATGTCCGTCAAAATGGTAGGCCTAAGGTTTCTTCTTGTTAAATTATAGTTGTGTCCTGGGTGGACACGGTCCGTGTTCGTCGTCCACGTGGCGAGTTAGGGATCGCGCCGACAGTGCAGTGCCATCTCGTCGAGACGCGAACTGTGTCTGGGTTGACGGGGTTCGTGTTCCGTCGATGAACAATAATCATATTATGTCAAAATAATCTATTCCTCTAGGCAATAAATCAGATATTAAATGGCCTAATAATCATATTAAATCAACATCATCTAGCATGAACCCTAACATGTAATTTATTAATCATATAAACTCATCTATTGGGATCCGTCTAATTAACATCGAATCATGTAGGGTTGTCTTTCGGTCTTCAACTGCGTCCTCTTGATCTTCTCTACTGCTCCTTGTCTCCTTCATGTTCTCCTAATAGTTGGGCATAGTTCTAAGATGAGAGGAGGGAAGAAAGAGAAAGAGAGAGAGGAAACCTTAGGAGAGAGAAACTTTACCTAAGACTTGGTGGTAGAGGAGAGAAGGAATGCTAGGATGACTTGGGCAAATGAATGAAATTCATCTCCTCTCATGTCTATTTATAAGGGTGTACTTAGAATTTCTCAGTTTAAATCAAACTCTAATTTAAATTTGAATTCTGGAATTTAAGCTAACTCAATAATCTTATTTAATTAATTTCCCAAAATTAATTGGTTAAAATATTTGAATTTGAATCCTAAGCTTATTATTTAAATTTAAAAACAATTCCCGGGCGTCCCACAAAAAATCCCAACACGGGTCGTGTTGTGCTCCAACACGGTCCCTGTTGATGGCTAGAACAGCCCGTGCTGTTACATTATCAATACTGTTGAAATGTACACCTGAGCTCCATCATGTGAGCTCATCTATCATAGATCCAATAATATTGATTGATGGATGCGGTGATCATCGATAATCAAATATTTCATGTATATAATCCCACATAGAAACATTAACATCAAAGATAGATTTATTACCATAGAGGCATATTTCAATTTATTCATTCTATATGCATAATTTCATATCTCAATACACATCTTTGGTAACTTGCTTGTAATTTAGGAAGTATGAAACAAATATGTAGTAATTGGATGTATTTCTCCTTTTCTTAAAGATGAATCATGAAAAATAAATTGCAGCTCTGTCACACCCTCTCTGAGTACTCAAATGCTGATTACGCCACAATAGAAAAGAAAATAAGTAATAGTGATAATGTTTCAAAGGAATTTTACACAATCATATATGCATCTAGGAAGGAACAACAGGATTACGTGTTCACACAATTAGGGAAAAGGAAATTTTGAATAAGGAGGAACAAAGATTCACATGGAAAGAACCCCTTCAATCATAAGGAGCAGATGCGAATCAGACACCACACAAGAGGAACAAGCCATGAGGCTCTAGCATTGAATGATTTTGTAAGCTTATTTATAGATGTTATCTTTTGTTGTTAGTCAACTATTTTCAATGGAATTCCTAGACTACATCCCTCTTGCCGAGGACGTAGCCTTGGATTGCTTATTTACTATTGAACTCTTTAAGTATAATTTGATCATATCACTATAGTTCGATTTCATCAGTTTTGATCCATGTTTTATCCACATATTTTAATTGCTAAATGTTGTAAGGCTATATCTTGTTTTTATGATCACATCTCAACAAAGTATTTTGAGAGGTTATATTCTTTGTGTATATTGTTCCACGTTGATAGGTTAATCATAACCTAAAAGTGTGATAAATAAATGGTTTGTGTTCCAGAAATGACAAGCAGTTGTATTGTTTTCAAAAATTGATGATTGGATCGAAAGTTTCGTAGTACTCCATTAAAGATATTGAACAAGGTGTTCCATGTCTCAAGAATGATTTGAAACACCTTAGAGGAATTGACAAGTGATCAAAAAGGTTAAATAGCAGGTTCAATTGCAAAAGCGTCGAGACTTTTAATTTATCGACATTTGATTTTATCTCGTGAATCAAAAGTTGTATACCTAATTGTTCAACAATTGAACGTCAATCCTAAAATGGATTAAATGATTTATAACTCATGTGATTTTATTATGTTTTATAATTCATCTTCTTTCATCCTTGATTATAATATAATTAATCAAAAAGAAAGTTGGATTTCATTTGCCCGCTAATCTTGAGTTTTTAGCAACTTTTGTTTTTCGAATTTAAGTCGAATATACTAGTATTGAATCAATCGTCCCTTAGATTTGATACCTTAAGTACTACAATTACAAACCCTACTCTTGCAATTTTGGTTGTGAATTTGATTTTTATTTCAAAGTTTGTCATGTCTCACATATACTTTCTCGACACTATCACACATGTTTGGTTACATTGTCCATCCTTGTGACATCCTTTTTTATTAGACAAATTTTGCACAACACATCATCATTACAGTTGTTGCTCCACTCGAAACCCTTAACCACAAAGATGAGCTCAAACTCAATGATGGCTTACCAACAAGGCAAGAAAATGGAGACCTCCCTTCCCCCTCATTGGCGAGATATCGGAGGCCATATCCTTATTCATCAGGATGGACCTATGCTTTGATTTTTAAATGTGAAAGGTCCGTCATAAGGTAAAATCATCATTTTAACAATGACATAAATGAGAAAGTTAATGAAAAGAGAAGTGATAATACGAAGGAAGTTTAGGAGGATGAGAAAAAATGACTCATTCTTCAATTAGATATGCAAAATATGTTAAAGGGTGTAAGAGAAATTGACTTTAAACCAATGTTGTAAAATCCGGACCGGACGTCGACCCGAATAGCTCATCGGGTCAAGTCGGATCGGTTGGACCGTTTGAACCAGATGGTCGAACCGGTTGACAATAAATATATTTAAAATAATTAATGTGTTAAAATTAAAATACAAAATGTTATATAAGTTACAATACATACAATTTTTTTTATCTCAATTCATAAGTTCACAATATATTAATTACTAGAATTTATGTTTTGTGTTAACAAAAAATTGAAAATGATATATATGATACATAATAATATATTCAATGATCAAAATTTGATCAATTTTATAAAGTAACATAAATTAAACTAAATACATAATGAAACCTAAGAAAGTACCGTATGATCCAAAATAATATGATTACTCTAGCATTTAATCAATTACACAAATTTAATGAATGAATAATATGCACCCGATTTAAATACCAAATTTTTTCAAGATTTTTGAGAAAAAAACAATTCTTTTCTTTTATGCACCCGATTTAACCAAAACCACCAATTTGTTCGGTCGAACCCGAGTTTTGACTGGGTTTAACCGGTCCAAACCGATTCAAAAGCCTCTCTGGTTCAACAGTGACTCATGACCCATTTTTGAGACCGGATAGCGGTCCGATCGATCCGACCGGCCGGTCCAGTCCAGATTTTACAACACTGCTTAATACATTTGTTTTAGCATTTTTTACTTCTTTACGTAAAGAAATCTATTTTCTCATAATTCATTTTCGTCTAAACTTATTTCAAACGAAAAAGTAGAAGCCTATATTGTTAACTTAAATGTCAGAAGAAGAAAGCAACCAATATATACACAATAGCAACTTTCAACTTGAGGCGATATCTTCAATCACTGCAACAAGCCTGTGATGTTCAAATTGTTGATGATCCTACTTCAGATTTCATCTTTGTATTGCACAATGTAGTGAATGATCTGGGAGTATACAGGCATGGAGAAGCTCAAGTTTGGTCACAGGAGATATTGTATACTTACTGAAGCCATGATATTATTTTTATGTACTCATGTATAACCATCAGAAGCAACTTAAGGTTCCTTCATTGCTTCATCAGCCATTGCAAAAAGGCTGTTATGTTCAAAGTGTTGACGATCCTACTTCGGACTTCCATTTTTGTATTGCGGAATATAGTGAATGATTTGGGATTATAGTGGTATGGGGAAGCTCAAGTTTGGTCATAGGAGATATTGTATACTTCTGAAGCCATGCTCTTATTGCTATGTACTCATATGTATAACCATCCGAAGCAACATAAGGTTCCTCCATTACTTCCTGTGGCCAGAAACCAATTATCACAATGAGAAAGCCAGAAACAAGAAAAGTCAAACAATGTATAGTGCTGTTGAAATTTACCTGTAGGATAGGGCATATAAAATGGCTTGGTGCACAAACATTGAACCTTTCCAACTTAAGGCAGATGTTTGCCATAGTCATTAGCTCTTCAAGCTCTGGCAAAACCTCTGATTCAAGATCTGGCCTATCCCTGCATTTTAGTCTGCAGCACATCAAAGCAAGCCTCGCTAATCTTTCTGCTTCAACATGCGGCCAATCTGATACTGATTTATCAAGCACATCAGCAAAGTAGCCACCTTTTATTGAACTCTCAACTTGTACAATTAGACCATTTGGGTGCTTCCTTGTCAACAATTGAAGCATAATGATCCCCAAGGCATACAAATCAGACTTGGGTCGGAGAGTGCCAGTCCGTTGATACTCAGGATCCATGTAATAGAAGGTACCAGCAAGCAAAGTTTCTCTGTATTCTGTATGGCCGTCGGGCACAACATCAGAAATGACCTTTGCGAGTCCAACATCTCCAATTTTGCTGGCATAGTTACTATCTAACAATATGTTTCCTGGTTTCAGATCTCGGTGAACAATAGGCTCAGGCTTAAAGCCATGCAGAAATGCAAGACCACGAGCTACTTCAAAGACAATTCTGAAGCGGAGAAACCATGAAAGTGGCTTCTTGACATCCTTGGAAAATAATTGATCTTCTAAGCTTCCATTGTCCATGTGTTCGTATATGAGGGTTCCAGTCTCAGGGCACACACCAAGCAACATGACTATGTTAGGATGACGAATTTGGCTAAGAATCTCAACCTGCACACATTCAAAGAAATTGTTCTACGAGTTCATTTTCAACTTAATTCAAAACCCAATATTATTATCAAGAGCAACATGACTATGTAAGGATGACAAATTTGGCCAAGAATCTTAACTCCAAAGTAATTTTTCACTGAGTTCATTGTCAAGTAACTTAAAAAACAAATATTACTATCAAGCATTAGTGTGATATCAAAGGAACCATAGTAAGACTCTACAAAGTAAAGCTGAAATCATAAAAGCATTTTGACCTGAAAACATACCTCCCTGAGATACTCATCTTTCTTGTAAGAAGCATCTTGTCTAACAACTTTCACAGCTACTGGAGTGTGATCAAGAATGCACTTGTACACATTGCCATAACTTCCTTCGCCAATTTTATTGGCCTCGGAAAAGTTATCAGTTGCAGACTCTATTTCTTTCTTTGAATACCTCCGACACCTTTTATCATTTATGAAAAAAGCATTGATGACTTCTGCTTTCTCAAAGGATATCTTGTTGGCAAAAATTTCTGCCTTGTTTTTGTCCAGGACCTCTTTCTCAAGCAACCGTTTTGCTTCCTCAAGATCTTTAACTGCCTCCAAATGTCTCATTCTTTCATCTGAAGCAATTCTTTTCAACATTTCCTCTCTTTCCAGTGCATTTTTCACCTTTTCTGCCTCTCCAGAGCATTCAACAGAAAGCAATTGTACCTTCAACAGTAAAAGATGCAGAATAAGTTGGAAGAATACAGGAAAAAGTAGCATTGTGAATAAGATAGACAAAACACCGTGAATAAAGTAGATTGTCCCCTCACAGTTTCGCACAAGAGCTACTGGGAAGAAAATAGTATCTCATGCTGAAAGGTCACAAAAATAATAAAAAGAAAGGATTAATGAGGACTGATGACCTTAGCAGCACTTCATAAATCGAAAAAAGGGAGCCTACTTAGCAATGATCAAATGGTCCGTGATAAAATCCTTCAAAAGTTATTTTGAATTTTCATATTTGATCGAGGATCGTCAAAATCAAATCTTATGAAGATATGGATCATCTCTAAGAGGTCTACTTAACGAAGCCACTAAATAGGCCCTCCAACCTCTCACAAATTAGATAACAAAAACAATCTGAACCCAAACTTCCAATATTTAAGTTGCCAATGTAATCCGGGATCGGTGACATATCATTTTATCTGTATTAAATTGATTGTAGAAACAAGAATAACAGTATCAACAAATACAGCCACAAGGATAGGAATGTCATATTGATTTAATTGTTCTTTTGTGTGTATGTTAAGAAAAATAGGAAAAATAACCTAACTTCCACCTTTTCCTTAGCAACGACAAGATCATCACAAGCCTGCTTATACAGGGAAAGTGCTTTTTGTAGCTCCATCTTTAAGTTCAATACTTCAGCTGACGGCTCATCCTGAAAAAAGAAATAATTAGAAAATGCCAGTGTAAAACTTCTATTGATCCAAAAGACATTTCACTGTCCTTATCATTAAACAATACATGCAGAAAAAATTAGTTGAAGTGCTGATCAGTAAACATGATTAACTGGAGACTTTTGACATTGTATGCCAAAGATGAAACTAACCTTAACCTCTGTCTTCGGGTGGAGAATTAGAAAAGGGATGTCTTTCAATGAGGCAATAGCATCATACTTTTGCCATGTTAGGACTTGTAGGGTTCCATTTTCAGATTTTCCTTCGTCAGTTACACCAATATCGGGCAGTACTTCCCCTTCAAAAATATTGGGTAATACTAGTGCAGTTTCTGAAGCTCCAGTATTACTCAAGGTTTGTGATTGTGAACCAAAATCTATCGGCTGCATTGTTCGTGTTGATTCATTACTCAAGCTACAAACAGATTCTTGCTCATCAAGGATAGAACTCGTGCAGCTTCGTGTGAACATTCGATGACTGATAACTTCAACTTTTGGAGAAACACCAGTACCTGCACAAAGGAAGTGGAATTATATTGCATGCAGAAAATGTAAAAATTTGATTATTACACAAGGAAGATGTTTTTCAACACACCACTGGAGACATATTGTTTCATGAGTCTCATGGTAACTTTGCGACGTGAGACAACATAAACGCTGCATGAACTGGGGGACAATTTCAAGACATCAGTTGGCACGTCGGAACCTCTCAGTATCCTGTAAAATTGCAATTGAGGAAAAAAAGTAAATGGACACGCAGTCGGAGAAACAAATTGGTGAAAAGCGTCCCATGTACGTTACTTTTATTAGATTACACAGTTCTCTAGCATGCCTTTTTCTTCTGAACCAATCATGGTTAGTTTCTATCCCTACAGGACCTGTGCTAACATGTGGAACTAGAACTAGATATCTACCAAAAAGAATTTCCAAATGATAGGCAAAAGCAGCAACCAGCAGAAAGTTCATAAAAGGTCAGTAATTGAGTAAAAGGTTGCATAGTTATGCAGGCAAGTAAACTGACCTTCTAAACCAATTTGAAGAGGATCCTAAGACCAAAATTGTTGTTCCGGAATCTGAAACATACTTCAATAGAGCACTGACACGGTCATTCCCTTCCAACACCAAAGTTTCAACCTACGGAACGTCTTCAACATAGTCAACTCAAATCAATTCAATCGAATACCAATGAAGAAAGGTAGAAAATTCTCACCTCTTTTTTACCGCAGAGCTTCCTGAAAGGGAGAAGCACCTGCTCGGCCTTCGATTTCATGTCCTGGATGTACATTGCAGTCACATCTTTGTCAATTCTATCGATAGGAATCCGCTCCCCATCTACAAAAATGGAGGAAAAGATTGCATCTTTCAAATCTTTGACGATTCCGGGAAGAGGAGAGAAGGAATAAAGATATAACATGCAAAGGCGCAGCGCTTACTTGGAGATGGGACAGAGGACACGGTAGGGATCACGTGGAGGAGGACCAGGCGGTGAGCGCCGCCGACGAGGTGCTCTACGGCCCACCGCACCGCGCGGTTGCTTCGGCGGCCCTCGCACACGGCGATGGCCACAGTCGCTCCGGTGACGCCGCCTGTGGGCGGAGGCGCCATCACCTGGCGGCCGTCGTCGGACTGCGGTGGTGGAGGAGGAGGAGGAGGGAGCATGAAGAAAGGCTTCTTTCCCGGCGACGACTCGAGACCTTGACGGATGGAGTCGAAGCTTTGTGCTATTTATGTCGCACATCATTCGTAGTAGAAAAGACGGAACCGGAAACCATTTGGAAGCTTGCCGGAGACCTTTGACTTCCATTGCATATTTATGACACTAGAGATTTTAAGTTGCTTAAGAAGCTAATTTGGTGTCATATTTTTTAGTTAATTGCTTGAGAAATAGTGTTAACAATAGCATAAGAAATTGTTGATTATAATTATATTTATTATATGGAAATATCAGTTTTAAAAGAAAGATAGTGAGAAACAATTTTTTACATCAAAATGGAAACAAGGATGTAGTAAGGCTCCCCCCTCGATTTGAATATTGAGGTTTCGAATTTTATTAATGAGACTTATATACTCCTTTATTTTTAATCTTTTCTTTTTTTGTATCAGATCATGGGTCTATCTTATAACCGAAAAAAATCACATTAAATTAAGGTCACATATTTATTAATCTTTTAAATATTTATTTTCCTATTTCCAATGATTTCTAGCAAATTTTGTAAGTTCCTCAAATTTTGTCACCTTATCCTCTAAGGGGAAAGACTCAAGCGACGCCTAGAGTGGGGTTCGATTCGATGGGCTATGACTATTATACATATATTTATAATATATGCAATGAAAACATGACAACTATAAATCATTTACTAATTTGACAGCAAGATTAATTAAAATATTATTAAATTATCTATCAATTGAGAAAAATAATCTAATCTTGAAATTTTTTATACAAAATTTAAAGAACTCAATATCCAAGTACATCAATAATTCATGATGATTCTCAACATGAAGATCACATAATATGTCATTAGTTTAACAGAAATATCATACCATAAGTTCAAAGGCTAACATAGTCTCAACACTAAAACACAATGACATAAATATAATATAAGGACTCGACAACCTAACATATGCAATCATTCGTCATGAGCAACACAATCATCAAGGCTCAATCCAAGTCACATCCAAGAATCCAAAGTGTATGGAAGAATCTTCGGGTAAGAGAATGTAAAAGTCGACACTTGGCACCATCCCATGAGAGATGATGTGGAAAGCATACAATTCATTAATGCATATATAAAAAAAATATAAGCTTTAAAAATGCAATAGCATAGTATATTAAATTGTAATTCAATAACTATCACATAATAATCATTATCGATCTCAATATCAATATCGGCATGAACATCAATAGCATCATTTCACATAAATGCTCAATTCCATTCAATCAATAAGTTATAGTCCAATTTGATTCTTATCTTCTAACATATGTCCAATGATTTAATATACTTCAATCAATTAATCAAGTTAGGAGGTTTATTATTTCATGTTGCAATTAATAAGTTCTAGTCCAATTCCATTCTTACCATAATTTTCCATTTTTTTATCCTAATTATAGGGTTTTCTCACACACACTAATTAGCACTCGGATTACATGTGTACATGCATTTCTAATAATAAGCCTTAGGTAATAATCACACTCTACTATTTCATCTAACAATTTATCAATCCTAGATTTTAAAGTCCATAATCAACATTAGAGTTTCAACAAAAGAATAATAATTTGGCATCATTACATGTGTGATTCTATCAATAAATCTTTGGTTTTGCTCAAATCTTAATGTTATGTCTAGCAACTATAAACCGTAAGTTTCAATGTTCATAAGAGGCATTACGATTTTAACTCAAGAATTATAAATGTACAAGTGTGCATACAATTCTAGCGATAAACCTATAGTTTTGACTACACCTTAATGTTCCATCTAATCATTTATAAATTCTAAGTCTCAAAGTTCATTATAAACATGATAATCTAGGAATTTACATGTGATCATGCAAATCTAACATAACCCTTAGGTTTCATATTTCAATCTAATCAATTTGCCTAGAACAGTCATTTCAATATGAACAAGATAACTAATTCTATTTATAATCTCATCAAGCACACACATGCAAGCTCAATCAATCAATCAGATGCCCTTTTCCATACCCCATGTGCAAGAACTATTGATCCTTAATGGAGTTCCATGGATTCTTACAAGGAACAATGTCAAATGAGATTTGAGAGGAGAAGTGGATTCATCTAATACATTAGGGTTCTAAAGCTAAAACATTCTTCTCATATTTTCCTTTGATTTTTGTTTTTGCTCCTTCTTCCTCATCTAAAAGCATATAGGTCTTCTTTTCCTTGCCTTAGTAGTCCCCTTCTCTCCTTCACATCCTCCTTGAAGAACTTCCTGTTGAATCTAGGATCCTGAGATTATTTTGATGATCACAAATTGATGAGGAAGTTTAGTAATACTAATGCCTTTGATTTCATGTGTGAAGAAGACAAAAATTTTGCTTCAGTTAGAAATAGGTCGACCGAAATTGAGGAATGGACGACCTATGTACACAGAAGAATGGAAGAAAAATCCTAAGTATGGAGCGGTCGTCCTAAGGATTTGAAGAGGTCGACCGAAGTAAGGAGCAGAGACTGAAGATATGAAGCTAAGTACTAAACGGTCGATCGAGGATAAAGAGTGAATGATTGAAGATAGAATTGAGCAGAAAAGGTCGTCCGGTGTGTATGAGAGAAGAGAAGTGGGCGATCGAAGTTTCGAAGTCAAGAGTACAAAAGATGATGGATCGGGCGCTCCAAGGCTGAGTGGATGCCCCATGCAGAGAATAAGTAAAGTTGTTTAGGGGTGAAGGCAAGAAAGGTCATCCGAGGTTTTTAGAGTAGAAACAGTGGACGATCGAAGTACTCTAGTTGAAGAGCAAAGGTCGTCCGAAGTGATCAGTATGAAATCAGTGGACGATCGAAGGAGTTAGAAGAAAAGTAGAGGGGCTGTGAAGCCAAAAAAGGTCGTTCGAAGTATTTAGTCTGGAATCAGTGGACGACCGAAGGACTTCAGTTGAAGAGAAAGGGTCGTCCGAAGCATTCAGTATGGAATCAATGGACAATCAAGGAATGCATAAGCAAAAGTGAATTCAAGATAGGTTGTCCAATGTATTTGGGTGAAATCAGTGGACAATCGAAGAAGTTTACAGAAGAAAAGAAGAGGTCGTCCGGTGTAGCTAAGCAGCGTCAGAGGACGACCGAAGTATGTCAAAAGAATGTTAGAGAAAAAGAAGACGTTGTCCAAAGTACTCAGGGTAGAATGATTGGACAACCGAAGAAGCTATAGAGGATGAAGAAAGGACACCTGAAGCATCCAGCTATGAGTTAGCGGGCAGCCGAAGTACGTCAAACAAAGAAGCAAAGGACATCCAAGAGATTCAAATAAATTAACGGACGGCCAAAGAAGCTCAGAAGAAAAGAAGTGGTCGGTCGGTGGATTCAAGAAGGATCAGAGGACGAGCAAGGAGTTCAGTAGAAAAGCAGTGGTCGCCCGAAGAATTCATGAAAAATCAGTGGACGACCTAAGTAAGCTCGATGGAAATTGACAAAGGCAAGAACGATCTTCCAAAATGATTGAGCGTAATCAGTGGGCGACCAAAGATGTCAACCGAAGGCAGGAACCAAGCAGTGGTCGTCCGAAGTTGTTGAGAAATAACAGTGGGCGTCCAAAGAATGGTTGAAGAAATATGTTCAAAGTCAAGAAAGGTCGTCCGAAGGATTCGTGTGGAGTCAGTGGGCGACCGAAGGAGCTTGATGAAGAAACTCAATTAAAGCACGGGTCGCTCAATGTGTTCAGTGAGAAGCAGCAGACAACCTATGGAAAGTTGAACTGATGAACTAAGGGTGAAGCTCGTGACTTCGGACGTCCCATGAAGAATCGTGGACGACCAAAGACTGATTTCACTAGAGCAAGCGGTCGCCTGAAGAGAAGAAGCGATCGAACAAGGAGCAGGTGAAAAGGACAACACTTCTCATAACTGCTAGTTATTGTGAGAGAGTAATGAGACTATTTTGTGAGGGTATAAAGCTCAATCCCCAGAGTGTGGGAACTAACTTTGGCAAATTGACTAGTGAAAACTTGTAAGCTTGAGTGACAAGCCTCAGTTCCTCCTTTTGAGAATTCTAGTGAGAATCCATAGTAGAAGAAAGTAGATAAAGCGTTCAAGTGTGAGCTCATTTGTAAGAGGTTTTCTTTGTCCTCGAAAGAAAGAAAGAAGAAGAAAACTGTAAGGGAGCCTTCGCCCTTGAAGAAAGAAATCTAGTGATCTTCGGAGGTCTTGAGTTTGAGAAGATCAGAGCGGGGACGTAGAACAAGAGTTTCGACCGAACCTCGTCAACAAACCCTCCGCTTGTTTTCTTTTTTGCACTTAACTTTTATTTGCATCTATTCTGTGATTGCTTCCGCTGCATAAATATAATTTAGGGTCAAATTTTTAATACATCAATTCACCCCCCCCTCCTGGTGCCATCTAGTCCCTACAATTGATATCAGAGCCTAAGTTGCTCATAAATTTTGTATTTATCTACAAATTTCGTATAGATTTAAAAATCTAGAGCTAAAATGTCGTCAAATATTTTACCTTAGGTGAAGGAGAGTCTACCTCTAGACCTCCCTTATTTAATACATCTACCTTCTCTTATTGGAAGATTAGATTGCAAGCTTAAGTATGTTCCATGGACAGTGACATCTGGGATGTTATTGAAAATAGTTTTGATTTGCCCACTAGAATAGTAAATCGTGTTCATGTTCCCATGTCTAGCAGTGAGTATGATTCTACAATTAAGAACCTAATTAAATTAGATTTAAAAGCTAAGAATGTTTTCTTTTGTGTACTAGACCAAACAGAATTCAATAGAATCTCTTCTTGCACTAGTGCAAATGAAATCTGGAAAAAACTTATAATCACTCATGAAGGAACAAAAAAGGTAAAAGAATCAAAACTAAATATTTTGAATCACCAATACGATTCTTTTAAAATGAAACATGATGAATCTGTGTTAGTTCGGTTTAATAATGTGGTGAATGGGTTGGCCGCCTTGGGCGACCCAAAGTCTAATGCTCAAAAAGTGAAAAAGTTTCTCAAGTCCCTAATGCTGAAATGACACATGAAGAGAACTGTGGTCGAATGATATGAATAAGCTCGAGTTCGATGATCTCATAGGATCTCTTTTACCACTTATGAGATGTCATTTGAAGAAGAAAATGAAGAAGCAAGCTCAAGGAAGAAGGCCTTGGCTCTGAAATCTAAGAAGATCGAGAGTGAAGATGAACATGAAGAATCTGAGGACAGTGATGTAGACTTCAATAAGGAGAAGTTGGCCCTATATGCAAAGAGGCTCAGTAGATTCATGAAGTTCTCTAAGAAGAAGAGAGAGTCAAAGAAAAACGGATCAACTGACAAGTCAAGGATAAAATGCTATAAGTGCAATAAGCTTGAACATTACAAGAATGAATGTCCAGTTCTTAACAAGAAGAGCAAAGTGAAAGTCTCCTCATACTACAAGAAGAAGAAAGCACTCAAAGTCACTTGGGATGACTTAAGTGATGAGGATAGTGAAGTTGAAGGGACAATTTCATAAAAGGAAAAGGAAACATTACTATGCCTCATGGCAAATCATGAAGTATTCTCTCTTCACTCAAATGATAGTGATAATGATGAAGATGACTGTGAGGAAGATATTATGTTTGATATGCATAAAGAGTTTAAATTATGATTAGAAAATACTCTATCTTGAAAAAGAAAAATGATAGTCTTGTTCAAGAAAACAATAAACTGAACGAAAACAATGCTGAATTTGAAAAACAAATTTTTGATTTGAATGTCAATGTGTTATCAAACAATGATAACTTAGAAAAATATGTTGATACTATTAATTCCTTAAAATCAGAACTGCTTGATGTTAAAAACAAATTTGAAACTTTCTCTTATGGTGGGAAAATGCTTGATGTAATATTGTCCCAACATAAGAGCCCTTTGAATAAGAAAGAACTAGATTTTGATGCTTTTAGTGATCATGTGCCTCAAGGAACTATTTTTGTAAAAGTCTCACACTCTTTTGATCCAAATCTGCCTAGTTCCTTGACTTTTTACACTTCTACTTCTATAAATGAAACTAGGATTGTTCCTGCTAATATTAAGGCTAAAATTGTCTTAAGTACTAAGTCTGTTCATATTCAGAAAAATATTATGTCTTCATCAAAAAAGAATGCAAATGTTAGAAGTAAAAATGCTACACCTAAACATAAACAAAGGAACTATGTCTTCATGTACAAAAGAAATACAGAACCTGCTCACATGCATGCTCCTAGAAATAGTTATGTACATTCCCACTCATATGTCACTCCTTGCATGTAAACATGAATTTGAATAGACCTAATGCTATGCATACAAACCGATTTTTATCTTATTCACATACAAACAACCAAAATATCCATATTTATCATGACTTCAGGAAACCATACGCAAAAAATGTTACTTGTTTCTATCGTGGTCATTTAGGACACTACAATTTTGAATGCATGCCTAGGAGAAGTCTTTATGCTAATGTTAGACAAGTATGGGTTCCTAAGGGGATCCTTAAAACTAACACTTTGGACCCAAAGTATTTCGGGTACCAAAAATATAAATTATGTGATTGTCTTGTAGGGTACCAAAAGGAGCAAAGAAAAATCAACAAGATGGTACATTGATAGTGGATGCTTAAGACATATGATCGAAAGTGAAGAAAACTTCTTGAGCATACCAAGAACACAAGGGGGAAGAGTCACTTTCGGGGATAACAACCAAGGGAAATCTTTGGTAAAGGTAATACTGAAAAACTCGGTAATGTAGTTATAAAAGATGTATGACTAGTAGAAAACTTAAAGCATATGTGATAAAGACTACATTGTTAAATTTGAACAAAACAAATGCTTGATATGTGATAAGAATGAAAAAGTTTTGCATATGGGGTTTAGGCATTAAAATGTGTATGTGATTGACTTTGATGATTTGTCTAACAGCTATGCATAACTTAGTGAAACATAATCTTGCTAGAGATTTGTCCAAAACCAAATTTGAGAAAAATACAATTTGTTCTTCATGTCAGTTGGGCAAACAACATAGAACATCTTTAAATCAAAAAATAAGATTTTTACTAATAGACCTCTGCAATTAATACATATTGATTTGTTTGGACCAATTGGTACCACTATCTTGGTGGTAAGAAATATGTGTGTGTGGTTGTGAATGATTTTTTTAGATTCACTTTGGACCTTGTTTCTTGCACATAAGCATAAAACTTTTGATAGGTTTACTGTCTTTGCAAAAAGAGTTCAAAATGAACTCAATTTGAAAATCTCCAAGATTCGGAGTGATCATGGAGGGAGTTTGAAAATTTAAAGTTTGAAGAATTTTGTGAGAATAATAGAATTCTTCATCAATTCTCAACACCAAGAACTCCAAACAAATGGAGTTGTTGAAAGGAAAAATAGGATTCTAATTGAGATCGTTAGGACTTTGCTAAGTGAGAACAAGTTGCCCAAATTTTTTTGGGCGGAAGCTGTTAATACCTCATGTTATATTCAAAATAGAGTATTGATTAGACCCTTAGAAAAGAAAACTTATTTTTGAAATATTGTAAGGCCAAAGACCAAATATCTCATACTTTAGAGTATTTGATTGTAAATTCTTTGTTCTGAAAATCTTGGATAAGCTAGAAAAAATTGATGAGAAGAGTGATGGTGCACTCTTTCTAGGATACTGAAATCTTAGCAAAGCCTATAGAGTATATAATAAGAGAACACTGATAGTTAAGGAATCAATACATGTCACTTTCAATGAAAATGACAATGTCATTGATCAACTTGAAAAAGTTAAGATCTCGGATAAGGATAATAAGAATGATCATGATCTAGATGAGCTAACCCTTAAGGAAGAGGATCTTCAACCCATTGAAATCATAAATGATGAAAATGTTGTTGTGAATGAGGAAGATCCACAAGAAACTGAGATAGAGGTAGAATTGCCTCCTATTGAGCATAAAGATTGGAGACAAGTACTCTCACACCCATTAGACAATATTATTGGTGACATAAATGAAGGTGTGAGAACAAGAAAATCTCTAAAAAACTTTTGTGTCTTTTTTGCCTTCTTGTCTCAAATGGAACCCAAAACTATAGATGATGCTTTAGAGGATCCAAACTGGATAAATGTCATGCATGAAGAGTTTAACAACTTTGAGAAAAATCAAGTTTGATATTTGGTTAAGAGACCTAATGATCATCCCATAGTTGGAACAAAATGGATATTTAGAAACAAACTAGATGAAACTAGAATTGTTGTGAGAAACAAGGCTAGACTTATTGCAAAAGGTTACTCTCAAGTTGAAGGGATTGACTTTGATGAGACTTTTGCACCAGTTGCTTGTTTGGAAGCAATTCAGATTCTTTTAGCATTTGCTTGCTTCAAGAATTTCAAGCTATTTCAAATGGATGTCAAGTCAGTATTCCTAAATGGATATATAAATGAGGAAGTTTATGTTGAACAACGTTCAAATTTTGAGAGCTCAAAATATTCAGATCATGTGATTAAGCTCTCTAAGGCACTATATGGGTTAAACCAAACTCCTAGAGTTTGGTATGAGAGATTGAGCTCATTTCTTCTTGAAAATAAGTTTTCAAAAGGAAAAGTAGACACAACACTATTATGAAGCATCTTGGGAAAGATATATTAGTTGTGCACATATATATGGATGATATCATCTATGGATCCACAAATTCTCAAATTTATAAAGAATTTGAAACTCTCATGCACAAAGAATTTGAAATGAGCTTAGTAGGAGAATTAACTTACTTTCTTGGTCTCCAAGTAAAGCAATCCAAGGATGAGATTTTTATTAATTAAGAAAAATACACAAAGAAGCTGCTTAAGATATTTGAAATGGAAGATTGCAATCTCAGCTCCACTCCCATGAGTACTTTCACTAAACTTGATAGTGACGAAAAGGGTAAAAGTGTAGATAAAAAATTATTTAGAGGCGTGATTGAAGTCTTCTATACTTAACTGCCCCTAGGCCAGACATCATGTTTAGTGTGTGTGTCTATGTGCTAGATTTCAAGCCAATCCTAAAGAATCTCATTTAGTGCCCACCAAAAAAATTCTGAGATATCTTAAAAAGACCCCAAACCTAAGATTATGGTATGATAGAAATTCCTTATTTGACCTTCATGCTTACTCTGATTTAGACTTTGCTGGATGTAGACTAGATAGGAAGAGCACTAGTGGCATGTGCTGCTTCCTTAGTAGTTCATTAATATCTTGGGCTAGCAAGAAGCAAAATTCAATTACACTTTCCGTAGTTGAAGTTGAGTATATAGCTGCTGGAAATTGTTGTGCATAATTGTTGTGGATGAAACAACAACTTCTAGACTATGGAATAATATGTGAAATCATGCCATTAAAGTGTGATAATCCTAGTGCAATAGGGATGACTAAGAATCATGTGCAGCATTCCAGGACTAAACACATTAACTTAAGATATCACTTCATTAGAGAACATGTATCACTCAAAACCATCTCTATAGAAGATGTCCCAACTGAGAGACAATTAGTTGATATATTCACAAAATCCTTGGGAGGAGATATATTTAATATGCTAAAGAGAGAAATTGGGATGTTACACTTTGGACGACCGAAAGTGGATCATGACTCAGGTCTATTTCGAACATAGGGCGTCCATTGATATCATAGGACAACCACTATAACTATAACACAAAATCCCTACTACGTCGGTCGACCTATAATCCCGTTCGGGCGATCGATGTTACGAACACTATATATAGTGGGACACCCTTAACCGTCTTCATCTTCGCAACATTCTCAAAGGACGATGTTTCGTATTCTTTCGTCCCTTTCGCTCCATACAAACTTCAAATTTCTTGTGCTCTCTAGTATTCCGAAAGCGATCAAAGTCTTCACAAACAAGGATTCAAGCATCTAGGTAAACCTAAAACATCATCTCTATGCATCGTTAATAGGAACTAGGTTTTACTATCTAAGTTCTAGTCATGTCTATATCTTGCTGTGAATGTGTTTACCTTCTTACATGATCAAATCCTTTTTGAATTCTTTCACTACTCTAAGTCCTTCCTGTACTCGTCATTTGACTTCGAACTTTCTTGATTCATTGTGTCTCTTAAATTTGATCATTGTGCCCATTTGTTAATTTTTTTGAAAATCATTCTCTTTTTTCATTTCGAATCATGTCTCCTATCAAGAGAGTGGCTCAGAAACAACCCTTAAAAAGAAAGCAAAGAGAGGAGTCATCTTCACAACCCTCTCTTCCAGCCGAAAACCAACCTAACCAATCACAACTTCAAAAGAGGGTAGAGAGAGGAGAATCATCTGCACAAGCATCAGAACCCCTTCCTGACAATGTCGAACCACAAATGACCCAAGAAGAAAAACCGTTCTTTCATCCTAGGTTCATTAGAGAAACTGTCCTGAACCAATACTCAATTTTCTATAATGATCAAAGACTGGTTGAACCACAACATTCAATGATTAGGAAAGTCTTCAACTTCCCAGTTTTAAAGAAACTTTCGAGTAATGTAGTCGTCTAACATTCCTTGATCTCTCTGATCTAGTTTATCCTCATGTCATCAGATATGTTTATGTTAATCTAACTTATGATGCCACCCACTCAGAAATCAAGTCCTATTTGCAAGGAAGACAATTCAAGATAACTGAATCTAAACTGAATGCAATTCTTGATACTCCCGATTATCCACACATCAACCTTACTCCCATGCACTTGCCTCATACCTCATACACTCAGAATCAAGCTGCCAAAGTTGTAAGTGGAGGAAAAGTAAACACTTTCATTCAACATTTCACAAGCACCTCAGCTCCAATATGAAAGCCATCCATCACATAATCATCCATGTAGTTCTGCCTAGGGCCGATCACTACACAAGAGTCAATCTCCTTGATTTAGTTGTTCTTGCCCATCTTGTTGATTCTAAAGCCCCTCGCATCTCTCTAGGAAACCTTCTTATGCACCAGCTAATCAAGACCAAAGAAAGAGTTCATTCTAAATGGACTAAAGGTTCTCGTCTATACTTTGGAAGTCTCATCACCTTCATGATCCGCAAGACTCTCCCAAAGCTGAAATTTGCTGCCACAGAACTCATCATTCACTCCACTCGAGCTGATCAAATATCCTCTATAACCTTAACTAGTAAAGGACTGACTAAGGACACCACTCAGCCTAGTGAGCTCCCTCCTGAATTTGAATATCAGGAAACTGAAACTCAGGGAATAGAGGAAACTAGAGTCTCACCTACAGCTAGTGTCCCCGAGACAGCCCCTCAGGAAGTTAGGACATTTTTGCAGTTGATGCCTCCTCCTCCTCCACATGGCCTCCAAGTCAAGAAGAATGAGAGTCAATGTGCAGCAAAGTGGATACTCTATCAAGTCAGATGAATCAAGCTCTTGACTTATTAAAGAACATCTTTGGGCACCAAAGTAGAGTTGATGAACTACGCAAGGAGGTCGTTCTTCACAATGCCTATGTCGACTATCATTAACGTCTAATGCGAAGTGTGGGGATAAGATAAAGAATGACCACAAGTTAGGGCATAAACCCCGGTCAATCTTCTTTAAAGGATTGCCTTCACTTCAAATTTTAATATTTATAAACTTCAAATTTTAATATTTATAAATCGAGCACACTCCTATCACCGCAAGTATACGATAATCGTCGAGTACTTCATGTATTGATCCACAGGGAAACTTCGTTTTCATGCTTTTATTACTACTTTTCCTCAGTCAAGCTCTCAGGGTTAGGGGGCTTGACACTAAAGGTCCAAGCCCTAACCGGAATAGGTGAGGGGTGATCAACAGAAATAATATTTTTTTGGGTTTTTAAAATAAAGAAGGCAGAAATTAAAAGAAAGATAATTCTAATG
>LTAE01002241.1:18738-45653 GCA_001647135.1 Pontederia paniculata | reverse complement strand
CCCCCCTCTTGGTGCCATTCCAGATCCTACATAATCAAGTTGTCCCATAGAAATTAAATTTCTCTTCAATCCTGGTATATTCAAATACCTTTTAATTTTCATATAGTTTTTTTATCTGTTGTGATTTTCACATCGCCTTCCCCTCAACATTCAAGAATTTATTATCAGCAAGATAAACCTTTCCTAAGTTTCCAGTAGTATAATTTTTCATACACTTCATTTCTAAGATAGAGTGAAATGAAGCTCCAGAGTCTAGAATCCATGATTTTGCTAGACTATCAACATTTAGATTAAAGCATTTGAGACTTTTTTTATTGTAGCATTAGTTGACTCCTCATTATTTTGCTTCTTCTTTGGTGCTTTGCCATTTCTCTTTAGATGATCTTTCTTTTCGCAATTCCAACATGCAAATTCACGAGATTTTTCGTTATGCTTTGGTTGTCTTCAACGTCTAGATTTTGATCTCCTTTTATTATGCCCTTGTTGTTGTGTTCTTCCTTTGCTTTCTGCACTCAAAGCCCACTAGAATTTTCTCCAGATTCTCTTCTTCGGATATTCTCTCTTATAATCGAATCTCGAATATCATCGAGTTTCAATTTGGTGGATCTGAAAGAACTATTAATCGTTGTCATGGTGGCGCTCCAACTTTATGGTAAGGAGGACAATAAAATCAGGCTTTAACTTCGTCATCAAAGGTACTCACCACCTTAATTGTGTTATGATAATATTGAATTTGTTGATGTCATCTACAACAGAAGCTTGTTCAGACATCTTCATATTGAATATTTTTCGCAACAAGTAGACCTTATTTGATATAGACGATTTCTCGTACATGTTTTATGAAGTTTTCATCAAAACCATCATGGTTTTCTAATTCACGATGTTGAAAACGATGTTACGAGCCAATGTCAATCTAATAACACCCAAAGCTTGCTGATCCAATAGTGCTCAATTTGTGTTGCTCATGGTATCTAGCTTGTTTTCTTAAAGAGGTTGATGTAGTTTCTTTTGATACAAATAGCCTTCAATATATATCTTTCAGAAGTCGAATTTTTTACCATCGAACTTCTCAATCTTGACATTTTCATCATCTGTCATAATCGTTCCCACCGTCCACCAACATCGTGGCTCTAATGCCAGTTGTTGGAAAAAAAGTGAGGAACATAAAGAGAAATATCACAAGATTCACATAGAAAAATACACACAAAATTTATGTGGTTCAGAGATGGGTCTCCTACGTCCATGACCCTCGCAGAGATTTTCACTATTTTCCCTTCGGGCAAGGGGGCGCTGCTCCCCTTTAACCCCCGCCAACTCAACATGGAGTTTGGTCCGTGACAGTAGGGGTTGGGTGATCAATCTTCATCTACTGTCTCCAACAGAAATATTACCATGATGGATGATCATAGGTAAGTTATCATGTTCATATTATATGCATGAATCATAAGTGTTTATTTTAAAATGTGGAGGTAAAATTTCTTGACTTGATTATCATAAATATTTTTTGTCTATTGAACACACTTATCGAGGAAATAAAAATGCATTCAGGAAGCAAAAGGTCATCCAAGATTTGCATCCTCCAAGAATTTCTAGACATGAATGAAGTGATGTCGTTAGTTGTCTTTTAAAAATCACCAGAAACCAAATCAATAAACATAATGGTTATGTTTCTCATAATGGAATAAGCATAACATATTTTAGGATATCAAGCACATCGAGAAAATATCTTCGATAATATACGAGTGAAACAAAAAGACCATAAAAACAAGAATGAATTTGACAGAATATTATTGACATCAAGAATTGCACCTCATTAATTTACCAAATGGTAAGGTAGCAAACGCAAAAGCAAATTATACTGTTACAAAAGGTAAGTGTTATTGATGGGTGCAACAATTAAAAATGTTCGATGATTCGAACTTGGCTAGATTTGTAGACATGAATGAATGCGCTTGTCTCGAAATGAAAAGTCATGATTGTCATGTATTCATAGAGAGTTTACTTTCAATTATATTTTCGTCATTGTCAAATAAAATATAAAAGCTTCTTAGTGAGCTGAGTCAATTTTTTAAAGACCATTGTTCGATGTTCTTGAAGGTGGATAATATAACATTGTTGGAACAAAATATTATAGTTATTTTGTGTAAATTGAAAAGAATATTTACACCTGGATTATTTTTATTCTCTTAGCAAATTCATTTTCTTTACGAAGCTAGGTGGACCAATTCGGTATATAGATGTATCCATTTCATAAGTACCTTCATAAGTAAAAAAAATAGTTAAAAATAAAGCACAAGTTGAGAGTTAAATATGTGAAGTATATTTTATTCAAGATATATCTTATTTATGTTCATACTACTTTGAGTATGCAAGAACAAGAGTTCGATGGTGTTGTCAACTTTACGCCAACCAAACAAACTTTTCAATTTACAATCAACATGGTCGAGCCTCTAACAAATGAAAAACAAGTTGGTTAAATAATGTAGAGTTTAAGCCGGCAATAAATCATGTCTTATTAAATAGTGAAGAAGTCCAATGTTATATCAAGTGAGAGTATAAGATTATTTTATCTTAATAACGTTGTGTTTTTAGTAACTTCAATGCTATGTATTAATTAAAAAATTTAGTGCTTTCATGCAATATTATGATATTCTTAAGAACAAATATCAAAATGATTAGAGGATGATTTTGTGCAATGATTTAAAAATTGTGTATGCATTTGGGATGTTTAATTCTTAAGAACAAACTCCGCCTATGTTTATAGCCGGTCTCAAGCCCGGATAAAGGAGGAGGGTTGTGTTAGGCCTCGACAGCCAACGTAAAACCTCGTCGAATCTCATGAACATGGATCAACGAATACTGATAGAGCGCAATGGCGTCGTATGATCCATGTAGCCGACCCCACCTAGTGGGATAAGGCTTTTGTTGTTGTTGTTGTTGTTGTATTCATTCAATAACAACAGATTTTATTATTAGGTTCACTACTCTCGAAATATGATGATTAATAAATACTTGCATGATTTAGCATGAAGTTCTAGTCAACATGCAACAACTTGGCCAATATATTTCATGGGCAGATATAAGTTCCGTACAAATAGTTGGTCGCATGGGAAAATACATAGTCAATTAGATATATCAGAGGATTGGAAAATAGAGTTAGTTTGTGTTGTTGTCACTCGATGCCAAACTTCATTGTCATCATCCAAATTGATTGCAGAAAAATCTCGAGCTCTGGTACTAGTTTGTTGGGATTATAACGTCGAGGGATCGATAAAAAATCAGAACAATGAACTAAAGCAAAAAGAAAAGATTGACACAAAGATTTTAATATGGTAGAACCCTCTTGATCGATGTGAACAAGGGAAGAATATCTACGGGCAAAGAATATCGCCACCAAAAAATTTTCACTATCAGGCAGAAGAGAGTACATCATAAATACTTTAATCCTTATTTATAAAGGTCCATACCACTCGGGGTATGTGTGTGTGGGGGGGGGGGGGGTGGGGGGGGGGGGTGAATCGATAAAAAATCAGAACAATGAAACTAACAGCGGAAAGAAAAGATTTACACAGAGATTTTAACATAGTAAAATTCTCTTAATCGATGTGAAAGAGGGGGAAACATCCACGGGGAAAGGAGACCACCACCAAAGAGTTTTCACTATCAAACATAAGAGAGTACATCATAAAAATCATAACTCTTATTTATAAAGGTCCATACCGTGAGGGACTTCGCCTTTCACAACCCCACAAGAATCAGTGACGAGCTATGGGCTTGAGCCTAACGCCCACTCCCTCCTCTATGACCATTCTTTTTTTTTTGAAATTTTTCTTTCACAATTTTGACCAAGGGTATAATAATTTAAGGCACAATTTTGAATGTATGTGATTTTATCCGAAGAAATAAAGGAACAAGAATTCATAAAGACTAAAGATATTAAAGTTAGTCACATTAGACAATATGAAAGGTTTGGTCCTTTTTTATTCCTTCATCAAAAACACACATTTATTATGTCAATTATCCCAAGAAATTGAAGGATAAAGTCCAATGGTGGGTGATAATAAAAACTAGAGCAAGAAGTCGAGTTGAAACATAAGGTGTTGTAGAAGTTGCATTTCAAAATGAATCGGCGACTTTCGTAGAGTCTATTATGAACACTGACTTAATTCAATATTTGTGTGATGATGGTCAATTATTTGATAATTTTTGAAGATGTCGACCTCAACGAAGAAGATGACCTCACGGAAAATAATGAATATGAAACTACATCATCTTTAAAAAAGAATATGAATCATGTAATAACTCTGATAATGATGACTAATTATTATGTATTAAATTATATGTGTTTGCATTAAAGGTCAATTTATGATTAAAAAATTTGTGTTTGTGAGTGATGCATGTTTATGAAGTTGTTGAGTTATCCGACCTCTCGTCCTCGTTCAATATAGTTCGTGAAGTTACTTCATGTCCGACCTCTTTACCTTATAATGAGTGTCATATCATTATTGTTATTTTCTCTATTAAAAAATATAAAATCACCTTTTTATGTATTTAAATCATTTTTTATTATTTATAAGAACCTCAAGACATTAAGAATCGGTTCTATAGTTACGAATGTGATTTAGATAATTTTAAGTTTATTTTACTATTAAACATAATTGAATAATCATATTTATATGATAATGAGTTATATTTTGAAGATTAATGTTTGGTGGGATGTCGGGAACACTGAACCTATGCGGAAAGCATTCAACACTAAATATTCGAAGAGATTATTTTCTCTGTTAGCAGATGCATGTGCATCACAAATAAAGCCTAATTATATTAGTAAGACAATATAAATTGAGTTATGTGCTAAATGGTCCAATAAAGCATATAAAAATAAAGTGAAAAAACAAAGCAAATCGTGCACTTGATCACGACGCTTGTGTACATGTTGGTGGTTGTATATCTAAAACTACTATTGCCCAAAAGATAGTATATTAAAATTTAATACGTTGTGTTTAAAGATTTTATTGTTGAATATTTGTTGCTAAAATATAATTCAAGAAATAGAGCTCCGTCAAAAATCAATAGAAAAATGAGATTTAAAAAAAACATCAAAGAATAAATAACGAATGGTTTTCACAATTTGAATTAGCGATATGTTATGACAATACATAATTTGAATTTTTATTTAATACTTTTGATTTTATTGTTAATTTATTTTATCTCTAATATCATATTTTATGAAAATTTTAAAATAAAAATGTTGAACATATAGTTAAAACTCACATGAGGGACACACACCAAAGTCAACCCAAAATCTTTGAAGAACCAAAAAAACATATGTATGGATTTGGATCATATGTTACTTATTTTGATATACCACATAATTCTGTGTGAAACCATTCAACTCAAGAGGAACAGTTATGAGACATTAATGAACAACTTAAACAAATAAATGAATTTTGACGATAATAACTTACAGAAAAATGCGTCAATTACAAGAACACAAATGGAAAACATATGATGAATAGACGAGGACACGATAATGACGATACAAATGAATATGACGAGGACAATTAAGTTTTAATTTGTAAAACTCAATTATCGATAATTTTAAACAAATTTTAATTACAATTTATTTTATAATAATTATATTTATTAATAATAATATTCTTGATGAATTTATAATCCTTTTCTAATTATGATGGAAAAGTCTATCTCAAAATTGAGACAGAGAGAAATCCTATCCCAATTTGAGACGAACAATAGGTTCATCTCAATTTGAGGGATTCAAAGTCTATATCAAATCGAGATAATTTTTCGTCGTAATTTTTGACGGACATTATTTTTGCCACGTTTTCAATTTCGACGAGTATCTTTCGGACATTCGAAGTCGGACACAAATTCCATCGCAAATGACCATTTGCGACCGATTTTTAAGATTTATGGCTGAAAAATTCGTCACAAAATTGTCATTTTCTTGTATTATTTGATTCATGCCACCAGAATATTTTAGGTTTGAGAGGATTAAAGAGAAATTTTTCATAAATAAATTGGCAAAATTAACCATTTATCTAGTTTTTTTCTCTTATATTTTATCACTTTTTTTTTTTTGCAAGGGTCTCCCAACATTTTAGGGTGAAAAACGGAAACAAACAGAAAGACAAGGAAACTAGCTTTGCGGTGTGCAACATATCTTCAAAATATTAACTATTAAAGTTGTATAATGTCTTATAAGGTATTTGTGTTTTGCGGTTAAACATGTATTAATGGTGAATGTTTGAGATTGCAAAGTATGAGTATTTTGTGATCTATATTATACCTTTGCTGCACACAAAGAAGTCACGTCTTCTTTTTATCTTAGAAAAAACATAGGTTGCTAAAATCTAGCACTATTAATGTCTCTATAAATTTAGTTTCTAAAATAACAACATATTAAATAGAGTAGAACTATTTTTTTTATTAAAACAAAATGATGTAGCACAAATCATAATATAAATTTTCTTTCTCATTTTCAAAGCATTTTGATCCTATTGCAAATCTACACAGCATTGTGATCCATCAGGTCTCAAAATGATATTTACATGTCCTTGTCGCAACATGAACATATTTCTTGTTTTATTTGTTTCGGTAGGGAGATTTTTTTTGCTCTTGTTTTAGATAAAACAGTACATGATCACACAAGTCATGCTTAAAATGTCAACAAAGATAAATGTATGGAAAATTTGAGGAATTACTGGAGAAATATTTGGCATAATGCCGATAAGATCATAGTCGACGTACTTTTCATTCATTCAAAGAAATAAAATTGTATTGAAGAACCTCCGTGGGAAAATTTTGAACTATTTCTCTATCAGCCATAAGCCATTGGACTCGGTCTTGCCTTCCATAAAATTTGGATAAATATTGTGTGATGGATGAAGGATGTTGACATGACTATTTCTTGACGTATAACATGGACTCGGACCCTATATTGGACTTAATATATTAATAATTATTTCCACATCTTTAATTATGATATGAATAGGGCAATATACAGCAGGTCAAGTCAACTTACGTCACGGAACATGATTTTTTATCCAATGGAATAATATTTTAGAAAGGAAAAATTTTAAATCCTTCCAAAAATTTTTCTAATTAAAAGTCCTAAAAATTTACAAGAGCATGTAGCACTTCTCTTAAACAGCTTATTTTAAAAATATATCTAAAAAAAAGTTTGCACGAAATTTCATAACTTGGACTCACTTCAGAAAATGAAATTAATGTTTACAAAGATAACAAAAAAAAAATACTTTTTTATATATATAAGCCTTATAGAAGACCTTCCAGTCTAAAAAGTTTACATCAATTTTCCAATATTATGGTACTCTTTTATAAATGTATCCTACCTTTAATAAATCAACGAAAAGAATTTCAGTAGCATGATTGGGTGCACTTTCAAATATTTTTTAAAGTTTTTTATTTTGATCATTATTAGAAAATAGTATGGAAGCTCCTTGAAGTAAAAAAAAAAGATATTTTTAACTCTTATCTTTTTATAATAATTTTGGTTCAAATCTATCAATGTATTCACTCTAAGAAAATTATCATTCCACGAAATAAATTGACGGAAAAAATCAAATATTTTGGAAATATTTTATACCAAACAAGTCATAAAATTTTATATAAAAGAATTAGT
This sequence comes from Pontederia paniculata, assembly GCA_001647135.1. Lineage (NCBI taxonomy): Eukaryota > Viridiplantae > Streptophyta > Magnoliopsida > Commelinales > Pontederiaceae > Pontederia > Pontederia paniculata. Next base: position 37,987 of record LTAE01002241.1, on the reverse strand, counting down.
GTCCAAGTTCCAAACAACTTGTATGAGAGTGCTGTTGTTATAAAATAAATTAGTTGCCTTCATGGAAAGCAATTGAAGATTAGAAGTTGGAAATTGTGCTCGTCTGTTTAATGCAAATCTGCTGCTTATGCCGCCCATTGATGTCGACTCTTTAGAAACATTGAACACCCCTCTGTTTTAGCCAAGCTGAAATATTGCTCAAGCTGTTTTCTAAAATAATTTTAGGAGTGGACACTGAAAAAAACATAATTCTAGGCTTAAGTGACAAACGTTTTATGTATATAGATGTATACCAAAATTATGTGTTTATATTTTTAGCCATATTGAAACTTCTACAGTTCCTTATTTACATTAATATTTAAAATTTTATTCCAAGAAAAAAATTGAAATTTAATGCAATACATTTAATATTAAATAATTTATTTTTTTATAATAAGATATATAATATAAATTATTAATATTATAAACAGAAAACACTTCAAAATAACAGTAACAATATTGCAAATATAAAATATTATTGTAAGCTTATTAATTAGATCATTCTACAGTATTCGTCAACTAATTTAATCGCTAAGTTTAATATTTTTTTGGTTCAATCTGCTAATCAAATTAACATACTAAGAATTAATGATTATATATTATTTATTTTTCGTTATCTGAACCTCTATCAACAACTAAAATATATATCAATTTTCAACAAGCGGTTATATTGTGATTATCAAGAACAATTGTTCATTTTTTTATGATAAAATATATCTTCTTAAGGTTCTTTTCACATAAATGAACAAAACATTGTTTTCCATAAATGAACAAAACATACATAAATAAATAAATAAACTCGACAAAACATGTTAGCTACGTAAAACCATTATTTATGTCCAAAAGAAGAGGCAGCATCTCAATTTATCTATCAATTTAATAGCGAGCATTTGATAAGAAGCATGTGCTGAAGGAGGTTGACCTCATGAGTAATTTCTAATTAAAAAGTACTGGTGAAGATTTAACCTCTGTTCCAACTTCACCCAGCAAAACTGTCATCTGATCCAGGCATTAAATTCTGCTACAATTGCTGCAAAGATCTGTGCATTCAGTAATGACATTATTCTTTATTTACTGACATAGGCCATAAATTTTTAATTTACTGTTATGAAGCAGGATTTCCATCTATTTTACCCTTTTAAACTTTTCTAAGATCTTCTATCCTCATAAGATTTTTTATGAAGTAAAATCTTAAAAATCTTTGTAAAAATAAGTGATTCATGTTTCCTGAAAAAACAAGCCTTAGAGATGTTTTTTTTATGTATTTTTCTCATTTAGTTGCAATTTAATATATTTCAGTTTTTTTCTTAATTAAGTTATTTGGAGGACTTGCTTCATTTGTAAGAATAAGACATTGTTGGGAATTTTGAGCTAGAATAAAACGTTGCTTTGAGCTTCCTATGGATTATGTTTTATTAGTACTATAAAAACAACAAGAGGATTAGTTAGTTGATTCAAATTCAGCCCACTGATTAAATTTTCAAATTGGAGAATGCCAATATTAAATATTTTATAACTTAAATTTCTTCTCAAAAATATTTTTTAATGTATTCAAAATTATTATCACCATTCGATTGGATGAAAAATCATCTCATCTAATAATATTATATTCCAAAATTATTAGCTCCAATATCTCATCCCAAATTTACATTGCTTGCATGTAGAAAAATATTATTATAATGTCATCCTATTAATTAAGAGTAAAATAGTCAACAAAGAATGACAATAATCCTTTTTTATAGTTTTAATGCGTCAATAATAAGACATTTTTAAAATGACATAATAATAATAATAATAATAATAATAATAATAATAATAATAATAATAATAATATCTGAAAAATAAAAAAAAAAGACAAGGAGAAGTCAACTTCTAAAGAACACCAAGTTGGTGGTGCCCCCGGAAGATGACCCCGCACGTATTAATGTGGGGCCTGCATACCTTGGTTCGATGTTGTCCAGGCCGCCCACCAAATTCCGACAACACACTCGGGTTTGCTTTTGACCCGTTTCTACCGTTACCCTGTTTGCAACAGGTCACCACCATCTCCTCCTCCCACCAATCTCTCCCTCTTCTCTTCTCCTCTCCTCTCCTCTCCTGTACGCCGTTTATATACCAACATTTAGCAGTAGCAAGTGCTGATAGCTTTACTCTTCAATCCACTTCAGAGCAAAACGCTGTCTTCCTTGCTTGTTTGTGATCGGAGGGAGGTAGAAGAGGGAGAAAGAGAGAAGAAACAGGAGGAGGAGGAGGAGGAGGAGGAGGAGTTGCTGTAAGGAAATTGCTTCATGTTATAATGGCAGGTGGAGGGGGAGGTGGCAACTCCAGGGACCTTGATCAGACCCCAACATGGGCCGTTGCTGTTGTCTGCGCCGTGATCATAATAATCTCGCTGTTGCTGGAGAAGGGTCTCCATCACATCGGGGAGGTTGATGTTGTTTCAAAACTCTGGATTTGATATTTTACAGTGCATAAAAAAGATAATTTTTTTCTTTTTTTTTTGTTTTGCTTCTGTCGTTCGTAAATTTATTTTTTTGTAGTCGCCAAAACTTTTAGCAGTTAAAGTTAGTTTCAAATCTGGGTAGGTTTTACTTTCTCTATTTTCTTTGATTCCTTTGTTTTTTTTTTTTTCTCTAATTGCACTTTGGCCTGTCTCAAAAAGATGAACATAAAAGACAAAACAGAAATTGCACTGCACCATCAATGTTTTGCAAGTTTCAAAGATCATCTGGCTGGGGACTTGTATTTTTCTCTCTGTTCCTATATCAAAAAGTCTGCTGATATTTCCATGACAGAAAATTCTGAATCATTTCCTTCTTTTTTGTTATATTTTTTGCTGGATTTGCTTCAGAACACAATCTTAAAAGGTGTTATGGGGAGAGCCAGCGAAAGAATTCAACCTCTTTTTGTTTGTATTTTCCCCTTTAACCTTGCATTTGCCTTTCCATGTTTCGTTTATTTGTTCTTTTCTTGTTCTGGACCAAGCTGGAGTTCTTTTGGGTTTAACGTATTTTATATTGCTACCTGTTGAAAATTTTCCTCTATTTAACCTTATTCATGGCAACTCTTAGGTGCTTTTCCCAATAATATTTCCTTGTAGACATCTTTAATCCACTCTTCTAATTGATAGATGCAATTCTCTTTAACTACTTCTACATGAATTCTATGAATTCTATAACTTCATAATTGTTTCTGTTGTTTCAATTCAGTGGCTTACTGAGAAGCATAAGAAGGCTCTCTATGAAGCTTTGGAGAAGATAAAAGCTGGTAAGAGTTCAATGTCATGGTCAGCTTTTGTGACATTAATTAACTTCTTTTTCATTTTTAAATGATCTTGTAGGTTGTATTCTTTCTTTTAACTATGAAGCTGGTCATCCAACTGTCTGCTGCATGCCAACTTCTGTCTTGTTTTTTCTGCGAAAATTGCATCCGTTACCTGCTTAGACTAGTCCCCAAGTGTTAAAACCTAATACCTGGCATAAACTTTTTCTACTTTCTTAAGTACAGTTCGACTGATGAATTTTTGCGTTCTGAGTGTATCATGCAACAAGTGAGTAACTGATTCACTAACCATCCTTTCCTGGGACCTTGCAGAGTTGATGATTCTTGGCTTCATTTCCTTACTTCTTTCATTTGGACAGAATCAGATTACGAAAATCTGCATACCAAACAAGGTTTCAGATACAATGTTGCCATGCCTTCTCAGAAACAAAGAATCAGGAAACGAGAAGGGTGCAGAGAACCGCAGGAGATTGTTGTGGACTGCGTTAATGAATCGAAATGCCACTCGAAGAATCTTAGCTGCAGGTTCAGCTGTTGCATGTCCCTCGGTATGTAGAGGAATAAATTCATGTTTTCAAGTTATCCCTTTACTTTCCAACTGTTCTTTTATTCATGTTGTTCTCTTCTCATTTCCCATTATAGGGAAAAGCACCCCTTATTTCAACGAATGGACTGCATCAGTTGCACATATTCATATTCTTCCTAGCTGTGGTTCACGTAGCAAATAGCGCAATTACAATGGCCCTTGGAAAAGCAAAGGTCAACATGAATTTGAGATCAAATAATTTTCTTGTTTTAGATTAGTTGTGAAATGTTATCAACTATGCTTTGGCCATGAATTTACAGATACGTGGGTGGAAGGAGTGGGAAAAGGAAACTGCATCACTTCATTATGAATTCTCAAATGGTACTAGCATCTTTAAAAATATGATTTAATTGCATTTCCATGTCTTTCTTCTTCTTGTTTAAATGCACATCATATGCTATTACAAAACACATTCTATTTGTAGAACAATATTCTCCATCACATGTATCAGACACAAATGTTTATTTTGAATGGTTATGGTCTTAAAATCAAGAAAAAAAAGGTAAATTAATTATCATCCTTATACTGATAAGGTTTCAAACAACATAAATTTGAATCTTTACTATGAATCATGTTCATGCAATTGATGTTAAGCTTCTGAATGATTAATGTCAATTACATGTCCTGTCAGTCTCATAAGGATGGAATTTTATCTGTTTTCTGCTGAGCTTTGTACATAAATGACTGGAGTCCTTGATAATCTTCTTTATGGGTACTTAAAAATTGTGCCGTTACAGATTCTTGATATACAAGAAGGAGTGACGCCATTGGTCATGACTTTCACCATAACTTGCTGACTAAGGCTGTAGGAGAATTATTTTTATTCTCCAGCTGTTATAAGCTTGCTGGAGAGTGTTTTTCACTGATTTCTTTGTTGCTTTTTAAAGCTTTCCTGTATCTTATATAAAATCTTGCCAAAGAAATTATCTCCTCTAGGATATGGACAAAATTAATCTACAGTCAGGCCGATGCCTTGCGGCAAAAAGTTTCATCCGCGCATATGACTTTATGATCAGTTAACTGCTAGTTTAATTTCTAGACCAGCTAGCTTTATTAGTTATCTGTTGCTCTACTTTTAAGAGTGTTGGTATAAAGTCCAACGAAGGGTGTACTAGTTTTCTATTTCATTGTCCATTATTATGTGTAATCATGCCCACTGTGAATAATGCAGATCCTTCTAGATTCAGGTTTGCTCATGAGACATCATTTGTGAGACAACATGCGAGTTTCTGGAACAGAATAGCAGTCTTATTTTACATTGTAAGTGATTCATATGAAACTATAATTTCTTCTCACCCCTATAACAAGTAACTTCCATCAATTGCACTTGACATTTGTTACTATAGGAATAGGCGTAACTTATTATGTTCAAGTTTGAATCCTTTTTCCTTTCAACTCTTCCAGTATTAGAAGATGTGGATGTATTACTTTGCTGTTGAGAGTTCTGTACACAATTTGATATGTTGCCTTGAGTTGCCTTTGATGGAAATTTATTGTATTCCTGAGAAAGTGATCAAATTATTCCCAATTCTCATAACATTGCTGGTGGTTTACCTTTCAACTTGCATATAATTATTATACAAGATGAATTTCAGTTTGGATTTTATTCGTTTACTTAGTGCTTATAACTTTCCTGCTTTCATCTTTTCCAGGTGAGTTTTTTCAGACAATTCTTCAGATCTGTTCGCAAAACTGATTACTTGACTATGCGCCATGGTTTTATCAGTGTAAGTTCATTCAGCAGACTAGTAGACAGATCTTGTGCAAGATACAGAATACATTTATTATATGATGCCTACAGGCACACTTGGCTCCAGGAAGTAAATTTAATTTCCAAAAGTATATCAAGAGAGCACTGGAAGATGACTTCAAGATAGTTGTGGGAATCAGGTGCGAACTTTAACCTTTCAGTTAACCTCTCAGCTTTATTAGTCAATCTATAAGATGGTTAATGATTCACTCATGTACCACATCAAGCATCAAGTTTTACCTTTCTTGGGTTCCATTTATCCGATTCTGTTATTCTTAAAACTTTGATTTACATGAACTGATCCATCATTTAAACTTAAGAAGAATGTGATGTTCCTCGTAAACTATTAACATTCATCAGTATGATCTTATTTCGACTTAGATATGATAAATGATCAGCAGATAACTTGTAAAAGTTTTACCTTCACTAGTTAAGGAACTAAATTATAGGCTGTTTCAAACAGAGTTAATTGATTTTTTATTCTAGATGGGTGCTTATGAGTAGTCCAATGATTTGAGATAGTGATTATGTTGTTTACAAGTAGAAAATGTGATACATAATTAACTACTGTGACTGTGAATATCCTTAGCCTGATGCTTGAAACTTATCACGATAAATCCAGTGAGTCACAAGCAATAATAAGTTTCATGATGTTTGGGTTTAATAAAAAAAAGTAATCCACAGGGTGCTTAGGTTAATAAGAGAAGAAAGTGAGCTTCTCATAGATAAATTTATGTGTTTGAAGCTAAATCTCTTATGACTATGTATAACTACAACCAGAACACCACAAGTTTCCTTTGTTTCTTGTTTCTGATTCCCTTTTGACATTATTTTGTGTCAGATACAATTCGCCAATCCAAATGTAAAGGATTTGAGACCAAAACATTTTATGTTTGATACAATATAGTAAATACATTCTTCATTTTCTTGCTAGTCAATTTGTTTTGTTTGTTTTAATTTCTTGTTCTTTTTGTTGCCTTATCAGTCCGATCTTATGGGCTACCGCTGTGATTGTTTTACTCCTTAACGTTCATGGTAAGTAATAACTCCAGTATTTCTATGTGTTATCTAAGACTATTTCCCACTATAGTAAGTTGATTAATGACATTTGACTATGATTTCCATTTCTCCTTCAGGTTGGGATGAATTATTCTGGGCGTCAATAGTTCCTCTAGTTGTAAGCCTAATTTTGGTAAAAGACTCAATGATACTATGTGATAGATGAAAAACACTTAATCTTTCGATGGTTATGCAGATAATTTTAGCCGTCGGGACGAAACTTCAGGCAATTATCTCAAGAATGGCCTTGGAAATTCAAGAGAGGCATGCTGTTGTTCAGGGAATTCCCCTGGTTAAATTAAGTGATCATCATTTTTGGTTTGGACGCCCTCAGTTTGTTCTATTTCTCATCCATTTCTCATTATTTCAGGTTAACATATTATTTCCTTCATTGTATAATATATCAACATATTCTAAATCTCAGAAAGTATAGTATTCACAGTTATATAGCTTTATGAGTTTATTCACAGAACTAATTCTCCTCTCTTTTTCACTAATTGCAGAATGCATTTCAGTTAACATACTTTTTCTGGATATGGGTAATAAAGATATAGTGGCCATGATCCTAACCTTATTCTTCTTTATTATTAATAACTTTTCATGAAGCTTATCCATTCTCACATTTGTTCCGCAGTACGAATTTGGTTTGAAGTCGTGCTTCCATGAGAACTTTGATTTCGTCATGGCAAGAATCGGAATTGGGTAAGATCCAAAATCCATATTCTTGTGTTTCTATTTACTTTAGAGTGATGAATAAGTTGCTTCCTTAGAGACTTAGACCACATGAGAAAAGGTTATGTTGATTGGCATAACCTTCTGCATTCGCATCGTGAAATATCTTTCAGAATGCAGTATCTAGTATAACCTCTCATTGCTAAGGAACAAAAATCCAACAGAACCTAGATATAATTTGGCTTTCTTGTTTCTTTGTGGATATGTGGCCTCATGTTCATTTAAACATTGATTATCTGCAGTGTCGGAATTCAAATCCTATGCAGCTATGTCACGCTACCTCTATATGCGCTTGTGTCTCAGGTATAAATATACTTTTATGGTTCCACTTAGTATTTATGCAATTGATTAGCAGCCTAACAAATGATCAATCAACAACCATTTGTACTAATTCAGATAAGACTATGAGCATGTGTAAAGAAAGGAAACTTAAATCGCACACTATACAAAATTATTTTATCACTTTAACATTGGATCTAATTGCGATGTTTTAATTCAAAAAACTTTGACAAGATAGTTTGAGAACAAGTAATGGAGTGCCTCATCTTTTGATCATTTTCACGTTATTTTCTGAACTCATGATGGTCGATAACAGAACAAAACTCAGACTACACGAATCCAGATAAGATGAAGTTTCATTTTCACATGGACATTATAAGAACATAGGAAGTGTAGACCTGCACTACGTCTTCGTTAAGGTTATCTGACGAAAATGCTCAATTGGAATCTGTTCAGATGGGCTCGCAGATGAAGACTTCCATATTTGACGAACAAACATCAAAGGCACTAAAAAAATGGCATCAGGCAGTGAAGAAAAAACACAGGAAAGGATCCTTGCACTCCCCTAACAAGACTCCAAGTGCCAGCCCCAGTGCCAGCCCTTTTTCGACCCCAGGGGAAACTCCTGTTCATCATATGTATCGGTACAAAACTATAGGACACACAGGAGAGGCTTTCAAGCACACAACAAGAACATACTTATCAGACCATGACAATTCAGATTCAGAAACCGAAATGAATCCGGTAAACAACTCTTATAAACATGAATCCCAGTCACCTGAGCATCTGTTAGATGTGCAAAATCCAGAAGACGACTTCTCATTTGCAAAGCTTGCCGCACAAACCGGACAAAAGTCACAAATATAGTGTGGATTCTTGTTGCATGTCCAGTGAAATCTACTTGTAATATCTTATTGCAGTGTGTATATATATGATGCATAAAAGTGTATGGTGTGATTAGTTTGAGCAGGGTGCTTCAGTGATGCATCTTGTCAGGGAGATGTAGTTTGTGCTCCCCTGTGAACACCACTGATCATCCAATTTTTGCAACATTGATGCCGTCCATAAACAAACTAAATGAATGGTTTGCTCTAAAAAACAGTTTGAATCAAAATTAAGCTTATCATAAGTTCTATATTTTGCTAAAAGAAGTAACAGTGAGTTCTAGGATATCTCATTCACTTTTACAGCACAAATCAGACTAATTTGACGATCATATAACTCAGTTGTCAAGCAGGATGCTTTTTCAGGACTGCATAATACGTACAGCTGGAAGGAAGAGAAAAGAAAATAAAAGAATAAGATGATGTAAGATGTTACAAGATCACTTGTAACACTTAAAAGAGACACTCGTGTCACAAGCCAATTATGCATTTTTTGAAAGCTATCAAACATAAATTTTACTTTGACTTTAATTATAAATGCTATCAATCCTAGTTCAAATCCATAACAGTGACATGCACACAAAAATCATCTTGATCCTTTCTTATGACTTCAAACAATCAAGACCATAGAAAACTTAAGAATCTTATGTAATCTTTAAATGCATCAAATGTTGATATCGGGAAAATTAGGAAACAAACTTAGTATCATATCAAATATACATAAATCACATATCCATGATTATCACCTACTGATAGGCATTTGACCTTACCCATATATAATATTATCTAACTTTTTCTTAATGGTGTGGCAGTGACTCGTGATGTTTCGTACATGAGACTCTACATACAACGAATGTTAAGAGAATCTTGACTTTAAACAATGATACCTTTTGTAACATCCCCAAAAATACATATGCCACAAACAATTATGCACTCTTGGTGATGATACCAAGCTTAAATGTTAATTTAACTTTGATTATAAAATAAGGATCAATTTGAATTTCTCTAACTGCAAAATCCTAATGACCTAGGTATTATATGAGTTTCCAAAAAAAAAACTAAAATTAGTAATAAACAACTAATACAACTTTACTACTATAAAAGGGATGAAGACTAAAAATTATGGCTCTGTTTGACATAGCGGTTAATACCGAACAGCGATTAGTGACTAGGGATTAGTGATTAGCAATAGCGAGTTAATTATTAAATTTAATAAAAGTGTTTGACAAATGCAATGTCTAAACCAAACAATAAATGTAAAATGACTAAAAAGGTTAGAAACAATTATTTAAATAAATTGCATTAATATATGTATCATAGATTTAATAACACAATTTTATTTTAACTATTTTAGTATTAATAAATAATAATAAAATAAATAGCTAACCAAATGATTTGTAAGTTAATAAAATAATATTATAATAATGTATTATAGAATAATAAATGCATCATACAAATAGTAATTATTAGTGAAATATTTTGAGGGTATATCTGAAAATAAATTTTAATACGTTTGTAGCTATCCTAGATGTTGGTCTTTCAAGTGTCTCAAAATGTTGAGTTTCAATCATTTGTCATTATTATTAATTATACTTGTCAAACACCTTAAATAGCGTATTGACTTGGTCAACGCGATACACGCTACTGTATATATTATTTTAAAGGTGTGCCAAACCCTGACCTATATATCACGTGCAATCCAACGTCATCACGAGTATCAATCGTTGCACAACGCTATCATCCTCATTTGTTGCTCACCTCACATGATCAAGGACCGGAGGATCTAAATGCACGTGAAGTAGTTATCTCATAAGCTAGTACGTATGATATGTTTGGTAATAAGTAATTGAACATGAAATTCATAACATAATAACTCATGAATAAACATTAACCAATACTGATGATACAATATCATACTTTAATTTGCTACATTTTGTTTTATGTTGCACTACATCTTTTATATAGATAAAAGGGTTATTTCCATTTTCATCCCCTCAACTATAACTTATTTTCACTTTATCCCCTAAACTTTAATATTACTCACTTACCTCCCATCAACTTTTCAAACACTTTAGCTTAAGCCCACTTACATGTATTTTACAATATATTTACTTTTTTACCTTATTTAATATAATTCAACTAATTTTAAAATTTAAAAGAATAAAAAAATTAATGGCCTATGACGAAGATAAAGTCAAGATTGGTATCATTTAATTTAATTAATTTTTAAAATTTCAAAGTTAAAATAATTGCTTTAGCTTCCCTATTAATTCGATATTTGGAGTACTGCAATCGATTGTTGTGCACTTGCAGTATCGTTGTATTGCCTGGGGTTTAAAACTGATTGTCTATTGTCATTCATTATTCTACATATACATTATCACAACTCTACTTGCATATTTGTACATGAATATAATTTTGCTTGAACACTAGACAGCACACATCAATTTTTTGGAGTCGTTGCTGAGAAAGCAATAGCCAATTTTTAGGGAGAAATCATTTAACTTGTTAACTCTGTCATTTTCATTGTTTATATCATCACTAGTTTGATCTAACTTGTAAATATTTCTTTAAAGTTTAATTTCCTTTTTTTCTTTGTTCTCTTGTTTATCACTAACTTGGGTGCAATGCATGCCAAGATCTGAAATAAAGAAGATTACTATATGAACTAGAAAGGAAATTCAGGAGGAGAAGAAAGCTGCAAAGAATCAACAAGGCTAGGACACTATTGATTTTTGAATCGCAAACCAAGTATTATGAATTGACTATTTCTAAAGCATCAACAACAGTCAACTTAGATTCTGAATTTGAGACACCATACATTCTACAGCTTAAGTATAGAATAGAAGCATCAGGAATTGAGAGACATGTTATTCAGATTAGTTCAGATTTATTAGGAACATCAAAAACTCAAGAAGATCAATTGATAATTGCTTATTTAGTCATGTTTTCCAATGTATATTCAGCATAATTTACATATATTTGATTATCATAATCATGCATTTTTTTTCTTTTTCATTCCTTTTATCTTACTTAATGAGTTAGAGTCTAGATAATGTGTATTTTCTATGTGTCCAGGGGTTGTTGGTTGCATGGCAGAGGAAAGACCAAAGAAAATAACTAAGTATGGGATAAGTTAGTTTCGATCACTACCATGACATCTCTGTCACAGGTCATGATAGCACATGCAGAGGGACCTAGCTTCGGTCATGGTCATGACAATTCTGTCACGGGTCGTGACAACATTTGACGAAGAATTGTCGATTCGATCACATCCGTGATTCCCAAATCACGGGCCATGACGTCCTGAAAATTTTCGTTTAGTCACATCCGTGTCATGGGCATGACGCGCTAAACATGTTCGGTCACATCCGTGATTCCTAGATCATGGGCCTGAAGCATATCAATCATTTCACAACTATTCAGTCACGGTCGTGATTCCCAGATCACGGGCCATGATGCATGCGCGACAATTATATTATTGTTCGGTCACGACCGTGACTTCTCAATCACGGGCCATGATGCACACCGCATATGGAGCAGTCTTTCAGTCACGGTCGTGACATTTGTGTCACAGGCCGTGACAAAATGTGGGATTTTTTAAATAAAGTGATTTTTTTGTTGTTTTGGACGGTTCTGATTTTCTATCGAATCCTAGTCTACTCCTGGATGATTTTCATCAAACCAAAGCCTCTCCATCCTTATAAATAACACCCAAAATCCTAAACAAAGGAGGCTTGGAGCTTGGGAGAGCTTACAAAAGGAGAAGACGAAGTGTTGCAGGATTTTGGAGATGATCGTCAAGAACTTCAAGGTGTAATTATTCTTTATTAATTTATTTGTAATTATTCTTGTAATATCTTCTCCCACAAATACAAATGATGAACTCACATGTTATAACTTAGAGTGATTTCTTCTTAGAGAACTTGTCATGTAAAAAAGAAAAAATGAGAATCCTAGATTTTGTTAATATCAATTTAAATTTTTTTTGAATTTCATGTGCATGCTTTGTTGGACTTCTTTGTAAGGTTTTTTTCTTGATTTGTGATTTATGAATGAGTTATCATCTTGAATAATAATAACCTATTTGTGATTCATTGGATGTTGGAATTGATTTATATTTTTATACATCGCATGTCACATCTAGTGTCATCCTGGATAGGAATGTTTGATGGGAGGTATGTGGAATTGTCATCCTGGATAGGAACAATCCTCAATCTAGGTTTTACAACTTAATGCAATTCAAAACCCTAATAGGAATATTGACATCCTGGATATGACCAATTATTTTTGTTAGATTTGAGTTATTGGATGTATTCTGGACAGGACATCTAAATTTTAATAAAATCTAATCTTCTTGAGAAAGACTAAAAACTGAATTTGATTAATTAAAACTCAATTTTTTCTTTACTTTATTCATCCTAGTCTAGTACCCAAGTCATCAAAATTTTGATAGTTCATTGTTAAATCTTTACTATTATTTTACTTTTTATTTTACTTTGATAAATAATTAACTAATCAAAATCAATGTATCCCTCTCATAATGTATTGTATTAGATATTGGTAGAATAAAATTCTCGTGGGCTCGGCACTCTATTTACCTTCTTTATTACTTGATACGACTAATGCACTTGCTAACATTTTTCATGTATACTTAGCATGCATCATCAATCAAACATGAAAGGTGAACTTACAACACAAGGGCCTAAATGTTTGAAGGATACATACTCTCCAGTGGCTAACAGGGTTGGAGCTCCTAGAATTCCACACATGGACAATGTGAATTTCCACTTAATTGCAATTTGCACTGGTGACGATGATCCAACAAGACCAATTTGGAGGGTCGATCGTCGAAGATCCAGCTCAACACTTGGATAATTTTAAGGAGATATGTGGTACCATGCAGTTCAACATCATCTTTATTGAAGCTATGTACATGAGACACTTTCCTTTCTCATTGAGAGGGAAGGCTAAGTTGTGGTGGAAGACTCTAAAACCTGAGAAGATGGAGAATTTGGATACATTGGTGCAACTTCCTATTTTAGTTCTTCCCTCTAAGCAAGATAGTTCACATAAGGGATGTAATCTACAATTTTACCCAACTAGACATGGAAAAATTTTATGAGGCATGACAAAGATTTCAAGGTCTAGTACCATCATGTGCTTACCATGTTTATGAAAGGTGGCAACTACTAGATCATTTTCACTCGGACCTAAATTATCAAACCTCTATTGCTTTGGAAAATGCAACACGTGGTATCTTTGCTACTACCACATAGATAAAGCTTATAGAATAATTATGAAGTTAGCAAAGAATCATAATTATCTCAAACATGAATAGGACCACTTTTCTCACAACCTCTCTCTCTCTCGCTCTCCCTCTTTTTGCCTCCTTCTCTTCTCATGACGTTAGATCATCATGTAAGAGAGGTCAAGAAGAAGGTTCATCGTGGAGGAGGAGCGAGGGGAACAATCTAAGACATGGAGGAAGAAGATGTTTTGACTACAAATCAATGTATGTAAATAAGGGGATCAATTTAGGGTTTTCTCGTATGTGTATGATAAATTAAGGAATGTATGAAAAGGATTGATGCTTGATATTATCTCTGCCTTAAGTTTATAATGATTCTATCAAATCATAAGTTTTACGCCATAATCAACCTTCGGATGAGACGAGGACTGCAACTGCTACAACAACATGAAGGCCGAACACGGATCGCGTCCCTACTTGACAGATTCATGTTCACTGAATTGATAATGAAGATTGGACCGTGTCATTCTCGATGCAAGTCGCATTCCTCGAACGTTATTGAAGCGGAAAATGTAAACAAATCGTTTGATTTTTCGTTATTGGCCATGTTCCCGAATAGGAAATGGTGTAACACAAGCCGTACCCAAAAAACGGATTGTGTCGCCCCTAACAAGGACCACGTTCCCTATACTGAAGATGGTATGATGTGAATGTGAACCCTACCTTAGAAACGGACCGTGTTGCTTCCAATGCAAGGCATGTTCCTCGGATTGAATATAGTATGACATTAAAAATGGATAGTGTCACCCCGACGTGGACCATGTCACATGACCAATTCTTATATAATGAGACGCGACATGTATCATCCTGAACAAGCCACATCAACATTGAAGTAAATTGAGGAAAAGTACAGGTAGTCCTAACATAGGATGTGTTGGAGACCAACAAAGTCACATGAATCGTGTCATAGAACTACAAACCAATTATGATCAGACACAAGTTATTTTCACAATATACACGAACGTGTATGGTCATGATGTAAAATGGATCGTGTTGTATCCACACACGGGTCACATTCTATCAAATATACTCCCAAAGTAGAAAAAATATCATTTCTAATCCCTTCGTCAGTCATGTTTCCCTTAGATGATAAATATGAATTATCTTATTATGCTTTTTATTGTATATGCTTGATTTGATGATTTGTTATAACATAGAAAGAATGTTATGTCCAACGAATAATAGGGTTTATAAGGAATAATGCATGTAATTGAATTTATCCATGAAGAGTATGATTTGATTCCCGATGAATTATTAACATAGACCTCAGATTTGAGATAATTGGGTTCCTTCGAGAATAATTATTTATAGGTTCTTTCGGGAATAATTGTCTTTGGTTTCCTTCGAGAACAATTGTCAATCTTTTCGAGTATTATTATTTATTGATTTTAATTCTTAGCTAGCCTAATTGGTACCGGGTTAAAAATGATGATATTCATGATCGGTAAAGACTCATTATTGATTGTAATAATTGAACAATTTAAGACAAGATACATAGAAAAGAACGAAGTGGTCCTAAGAAAGTATTGACTCAGCTTGCACATATTAAATACTGAGGATAGTGGGCATCATTTTATTACGATGCAATTGTTGTTCTCGCCACTGATGGATTAATGACAATGAAAGAAAAGACTAAAAGTAAAAAAATTGAATTGGGTAAGAATATGTTGAACATGACATGATGGCCATTATGTCACCACGATGCAATTGATGCTCTTGCGATGGACTAATTAATGATAATATAAAGAAAGATGTGAAGTAACAAAAAAGGTATAATAAATCTATTGTTTATGATTATGACTTTATAATAGGACATATTTTCCTTATTTATGTCTTTATATATGTTTTATCTATTATTATGAACTTTACATATTGAGCTTCATAGCTCATGAAAGAATGGTCTCCCCTACGTTCTGACTGTGCAAGTAAAATAGATGGTGATGATGTAGTGATAGTGTGATGTTGTTCGTGATGAGGTGTCTTGCACATGACATAAGTGTTGGTTATAATTTAAGTATTGGCTTCCACATTGATATGTCCATAGCCAGTTAGTCAAAAGTTAAGTCAAAGAAGTAAGTTTGTAGCATCTTTGGAAGTGGGTTCTGGCAAATGGTGAGTGTGCTTCTAGAGGCATGACATGGTTAGTAGCGAATCAAGTCACTCCAAGTGCCCTTTTTCATATAATGATTGCATCCTTTTAGTAAAAGAGGGAACCTCTACAATAGGAACAATGACTCGAAGACTTGTAATTATGCTACCTCCATATATATATATATATATATATATATATACTCATCCCTCCTATGTGATATGATGTGATGATCTCTTGACAATAAGCACTCTTAGTGATGCTTGATATTTTAATCTTATTAGCTTGTTTAACTATTTTTGTACTTTAATCAATACAATTACTAGTAGAGAAAAGTGTAAAAGAATTAAATAGTCTTCAAATAAATAACTAAGAAAAGTATGAAATTTCACCCTTTGAAACTCGGGACAAGTTACAATGTTACTTGACCAATAATATGGATTTCAGTCGAACCCTATTTTTCTTACAAAGATGACATCTTAGAATTTCACATATAAAATTTATCTAGTACTTTATCCTCGATAATAATGACAATGTTAATTATTAAATTTTTAATTTGGTATTCTATAGTTGAAGCTTGTTACAATTATAACTTTAGCTACAAATATTCTTGTATATCATTCTAATTGGTTTAGAAAACTAACAATGGAGCCTATATAGCTCTAAAATATTATATTTCCATCTAGTAAATACTATTTTTTTTATAGATTTGTATTGTGAAAATTGTTTATTCTACAAAATCCAAGATTCAAGGTCCACTTTTCAAAAAAAAAATTCATAAAAATATATGAAATTTGGACTGAAAGAAGGGAAACATTTTTCCTAAAAATATATGTAACGATGCAACGACTTCCATGCTACATTATAGAAATTTTGAACATCCTTTCATGCTACATTATAGAAAATTTGAGTCCAATCACAAAACAATTTAACATGCCTTTATCTATTAAAAAAATATATCAAAGTGGATCTGACAAAGCTCATGCACTCTTCTTTTTTATTTGGTTACCTCCTCTTATGTTGTTGTCAGTGCAAAAGTTAGACTGCAAGAGAAAGAGCAAAAAGATGAAAGAAAAAGAAAAACTGTGAAATTATGAAAGGAAGAGATGAGTTAATCTTATTTATAATATTATGGTTAGAATTTAGATCAAATAATAATTTATGAAAATAAGTTTGAATATTATTAAAGTTCTTTTAGGATGATTTTGTATGTGATTAAAGTTTTTTAGAGATAACTTTGTATGCGATTAAAATTTCTTAGGGTAACTAGATATTTGAGGATAATAATTTAATTTAACTTAAATATTTATCTTTTAATCATTATCATATATTATTTTATCTCTTATATTTAAAAAAAAACATGCAAGGCATTAGATCATGCATGAAGCACATCAATAAAAACGTGTCTAATGTGTATATATATTTGTGTAGGAAATCACACGTATCCAATATCATGCGAAGTAGGGCCAGCACTCTTTGATGTCTAGTTTAATAGTGGTGTTAACCTCTTTCTTTCATATGAAATCTGTGGAGTAGATGTGATGAAAGGGACTTCCTTAGTATGCATCTTCATGGTCAGTGGAGAAGTTATCATTTAAGAAAATGCAGGTACTGGAATGTGATAAGTTCTGCCCCTACATGGTGGTGGTGGGTAGTGGGTGAACATGTGAATAATGCCACAAAATTCTTTGGAGATATCATATACCTTAAAAAAAAATTCCATAAAACCTTGAGTTTGCCAAAATTTGAATTCATGATTTCTTAAACTACTTTAATATGATTATGTAAATTTGTTTTCCTTTCTTTAATAATATGAGAATCTTGCAATTTGACATCTTTGATGGATTGCAATTTTTTTTTATAAATTTCGATCTATATCATTGTTGTTGTGATGCCTTTTGCTTTCACTAGTAATTAACGATCTTTTGTACCCTTTATTTTTTATGTTTTTTTTTTTTTTTGCCAAGCCTTCATAATCATCAACAATTATCAAAATAGGAGTTAAAGTGATAAGCAATTTTTTTTAGATATCCTCTCAGAATTCTCGATGTCCAACATTACTAATATTTCACTAATCGAAGTCGTCATAAAATGCAAAAATGATATTTCTCTAATCAAATTGATAACTTCGAATCTTGAATTCGAGATAATTAGCTTCTTCACCTTTCAACTCGGGATAAAGACATGTCATTCTCTGTGTCAACTAAACTTGATTGAAGTGATAAACATTTTGAATCCTATTCAAAGTGAATATTAAAGATTTAAATTGTAAAAAATATTTTTTTATGTTAATAATGATATTTAAAAGTCTAAAAATTTTCGACTAATTCAGTGTACAAAGGTAAGAACTAATTCAGTAATACTTTTGAAAATCAATCACTCAAACTCCTCTTATCAAAATGCAAATCATTACCATTTGAAAAGAAAAAAACAAGTTACCAGCATAAAGCCATAAACAGCTTTTGAGACTTGCCCTTCCTTCCCTGAAGAAAAAGGCTCCTGGCACATGCATCCACATTTCCTTATCTTATAAAGCCTTGATGTTCTAAATATATATAGATTAAAAAGCTTTTTCGTGATATCTCATGAAAAATGAAACTAGTTCGGCTTTTGGATACAAATATGTCTATTAATTCCCCTCTTGGACGATGTATTCGATGATTCAAACTTGTGCAATTAAAAAGAAACTTTATCATCTATATTCCAATTAAAACACTAGTAGATCTTTTTGGGGTAAATTGATGAGCTTGTCATCATTATTATTTTTAGCAGGAACATAATTATCTTTGTATGTCATTTTTTTTATATTTTACACTATTAAGCACGTTGGAGGCTGGAACAGAAATGTTAAGTCTAGGATCTGTTTGGCTTAGCTGATAAAAAATACCTAATAAGCACTAATGCTAATAAGCATTTTTAGTGCTGATACTTATTTTAAAATATAAGTAGTTACATGTTTGGATAAAAGTGCTGATAATAATAATAAGTAGTTGTAATGTTTGTTAAAATAAATATTGACTAATATACCCTTAAAATTATATGATAATAATATTAAAAAATATGGATAAAAGAGTAATATAGTTGGTTAAAATTAATAAGCCAACAACTTTAAAAATAAGCAGAGAGGACCCTGCTTATTTTTTTCAACTTATAAGTAGTTACCTAACAACTTATAAGTATATTTTTTTAGTTATCAAACATGGAGATTTTCTAAAATTTACTTATAAGTAGTTTTAAC
>LTAE01002241.1:0-11810 GCA_001647135.1 Pontederia paniculata | reverse complement strand
ACCATAAATACTTGTATATATTTAAATATTATTGACATTAATACATACAATTTTTTTAATTTAATTTTTTGTTTATGCATGTATATTTATTTAAAAAGATTATTCTAAATTAATTATCATAAATCACATAAAAAGTTTTTAGAAATTACATAATATTATAAATCAAATGATTTATCATATTAATGTATTAAGCTTATTTACGTCATTTTATAATTATCAATTAATTTCACCATCACATTTATCAAACACTTTTTTATTATCACCTTAACGAACCGCTAAATATTAATCGCTAATAATTAACCGCTATCCGCTGAATAAATCTCTATCCGCTCTTAAACCGCTATCCGCTTATTAATCCGCTATTGATGCCAAACACAGCCATAAGCGACCACATCCTGGTTTTTAACCACTTCATCTAAAGATTGTGATGTCTCATAAGATCCTTTATTAAGGTTACCAAACTGGCAAGGAAAAATAAGAATAGTTCCACAGAGTTTGTTTTGGATAAAAAGGAAACTTAGGAAAGTGTTCTGTGGTTTTCGGATCACAAATAAATTTTGACCGCCAATTATGCATAATAAGAAAAGGACATCAAAGAGTAGGAAGGCCTGAAAGATGAATTGGTCCTTTGGATACGGATAGCTTATAGGACTACTACCTGTCGGCCACCAAACTCAAGATAATCAGAATATATGAATTCAAGATAAGTTTATCATTGAATCAAGTGTTAGCAGTGAACTCAACATGTGAAAATCCATTAATGAATTTACCTACTCATTTTCTCTGTACAAGTGATATTCATTTGATTAATACATATTATTTTTAAGGAAATCATTTTTTATAAGATTAATATATCTCTCCAACTAAATGGTTAACACTAAAAATTATGAAATACTCATTATTTATCGAACTGTATCAAAATCAACTATGAAGGTTCAAATGGGTCCTTTAACAAGTTCCACTTTTCCTAATATATTGTAGATGAAATTACTATATTCTTTTAATATCCTCCTAATACTCACATATTTAAAATATCTAAAAAAATTAATATAATTATTTGTGTGCGGAGTTAAAAAGTTTTAGAAAAATGAGTTTGAAGAATATATTATCCATTTTAGATATATATCGCATGTGTCACTTGTTGTTTGTTATTTTCTGAATACAATACATCTCGCCTTCATAATTGAGTTGTTGATGTCTTGAGAAGTGCATGTGGTGGAACTTTTAAGTAATAAATGATTGGATATTCAATGACATCATGATTAGTTTTCTGACGCCGCTCAAAGCAATATGAAGTCAACTAAAACACAAACATATATTGATAAAAAGTGAACCAAAAAGTTGGCAGGCTTTCTCAAATCTTCACCGTTGAACTTTGTTTAACTTTTGAAGAAGCTTTTAGCCTTCTCAATCAAAAGATTAGACCTAATTATCTTAAGCCCAACCGAGATATCTTATAGTGCATTCGTTATATATGTGTACGGTGTACGTAAATTGTTAGGAACACTGTTAATTCAGATGCAAGTTACATCAAAATGGCACAAATCACAATCAAAAGAAGAGTCCACACATGACCAAGTGTGGAGTGAGCTTTTTGCATGCCTGATTTTGCCAAACTTTGCATTTGCAAAATTAGCGTCCCTTTTCTTCCATGATTAATTCCATCATGCCCATTTTTGTGGTCTCTGACGGAAAGGTGCCAAAAGGAAGACAAGATAAAGAGGTCGCCACGAATCTTCTACGTTTTCTAAACTTGGCATGGGTAGATTACCTAAAAACTTTTAGATAGCTTCCATGCTACAAATTTAATATGTCCTCACCATACGTTGAATTTTAGTTATGATGGAGGTCACAATTCGCGAACATACTTCATAATTAAAGGAACATTTTGAAATATATTAAATATGATTTTTTGATAGTGAAATAATAAACACTTGAAAGAGTTTTGAAAATAAGCATTATAAAACATCAAGTAGGATGGACATATATAATTATTCTACTTGATGAGATATTAGAAGACAGTGACTTATCCTTAAAATGTAGTCACATACATGCATGACGAGTCCATCAACTTTTCTTTTCTTCTAAAGAGAGTTCATGAAAAGGATAGACGATGCCTCTCCATTCCATGCGTATAATTCACTCTCACACTCTAATTCTCCTCCTGCCCACTTTGGACGGTGGCTCATCATTTGCTTCCCACATAATTAATATTCTTTTTGGATATTTATCTAATTACGTGTGCATCATTAAATTTAATTAAACGTATTATAAATAATGTTAAAAATTTAAGCTTATAAAAAAAATAATGACTTTATAATCATATTCTTAATATTTCCTTTTATATATGGACAATTGATAACTTTGATCTAACCCAAAGATTGGCACATAAATAATAAAGAGAGAAAATATTTTTTTAAAAAAAACGAGTGATATCGAGTTAGACCTCAAGATTTCTGACTTTAATATCATGATAAATTATACGTGCGATTAATAATTCTAAAAATATAAGTCTATAGAAAATATAATAATTTTATAATTTTATTCTTAGCACACATAGTTTAAACTATCACTACTTTTGTTAATGAAATTAGGAATCAAATAAAAAAAATACTTGTGGCATACAATTTTATATGTAAATAATCGATCGAGTATTTTGTAATAGATTTTAAAGTTTGTTTCTGTAACACCACAATTTTAATGAAATAAAAAAATTATTAAATAATAATACTTTTATTAGTGAACCTTGAGTTAGATATAAATAATAGAGTTTTATTCATTTTAAAATTAAAAAAATCAATGGAGAACCCCTATAAATATGTCCTTAGAGGAGAGAGAAACACTCATAAGTCTCTTCATCCCTCAAAGTCCTAGCTATCACGTAGAGTCTCTGTGTCCTCTCTCTCTCTCTCTCTCTCCCTAGGATGAAGAGGTAAGAAGTTGACTCCTCTCTCTCTCTCTCTTCTAAAGTAATGCCAAAACCCATTAGGAGATCGTTGATGGCGCGGATCTCAAGGAAATGAGAGCGAGGATAATTAGAATGCGAAGAACAAATGAGAAAACTCCAACACAAATAGGTTTGTAATTAGAGAATCAACCTTAGGGCATTGCATATATGAATGATTGAATAAATGAATTTTAAAAATATTATTAAGATATAATCCCTATGTGAAAGTTATAATTTAATAACAAATCTTTGAAAGTATTATGCATGAATTGATTTCGGGATGAAGACGGAGGCTACGACCATCGTAGGAATTGATGAATGATCGATAGATACTCCCTCCCCCTATAGGTGCCTAAGAATCTTAGTTATATGTTTTGGAACTAAGCTCTTAGGGGTTTGGAGGAGATTCATCGAGGTTTTTATGAGGCAACGGAAAATCATGTACTGTGAACTTTCGATCATGATCGTGAATCGGTAAACATCACTATCGTTACGGCCACGAACTAAAAGTCACGATCGTGAAAGCATGGTCACGGGCACGAAGATATAAAGAGGAGATCGATGCTATGGACGAGCCTATGAGGTAAAGTGTCATACCCTCGAACGGAAAGTCATGCCTGTGAAAGCATGATCACGGGTCGTGAAGATGCTGAGAGGAGGATGGTGTTCGCTCACACCCGTGAAATGGATATCATGATCGTGAAGTTATAAGTCATGTATGTGAAAGCAGGGTTATGAGTCATGAAGTTGGGAGAGGAAAGCGATGCTTCGGTCACGCCCGCGAACTGGATATCACGCCCGTGAGATTGCAAATCACGTCTGTGCAATGGATATCATGCCCATGAAGTTGTAAGTCACTCCTGTGAAAGTAGGGTTATAGGTCATGAACCTGGAAGAGGAAAGCGATGCTTCGGTCATGCATGCAAACTAGATATCATGCCAACGAGATTGCACATCTCGCTCGTGAACTAAATATCACGCCGTGAAAGTATGGATAAGGGCCATGAAATTAAAAGAGGAAAGCGATGCTTCGGCCACGCTAGTGAACTGGATATCAGTCTGTGAAGTTGCAAGTCTCGTCCATGAAAATATGGTCATGGGCCATGAAGATGAATCTCACGCTCATGAATGCGTATGTGCAACCCTTTGACGATGCCCATGACTATATAACATGCAAAACAGACTATGCCAACTTGACGAGGACCATGTCGATATCTGACGCAGGTGGTGCATAAAAATTTAATGCTTGATTTATTATAATGATCATTTAATTGCATTGGATGTTTTCCTAAGATAATGTACTGATTTAGGGTTTCTTGAAGACAACCTAAAAATGAGTGGGAGGCTCAACTGAATAGCATGAAAATTGTTAATGACCATGATTAAATTTGCACATGAAGAGGAGGGCCCCGACGTAATAGATTTATTTCGATTGCAGGATCCTAACATGATTGCAAGATTTTATCCTGATTGGGGGATTTATCCCGATTGCATCTCAAAGATGAGGTGATTGAGTTTCTTCTGGGACTATTGAGATTACTGATGAGCATGTCATGGACTAGCTAGCCATCCTGGATAATTTGAATTCTTCATGTATTTATAAATGGCTCACTACTAATTGTAATAATTAACAACTTAGGACAAGATAAATAGAAAAGAATAAAGTGATCCTAAATAATGACAAAGCATGAACATATTGACTATTAGAACATGGTGCATCTTAATGTGATTGACATTCTTTCCACTGATAGACTTATGCCATTGAAAGAAAGAACTAGGCAGGATATATTGAAAATTGTGCATCATATGGTGCAATTGATGTCCTTACTACTGATGACACTAAAAAGAAAGATGCCCAAAATAAAATATACAAAGTAATACGGAGCATGGTATTTCTGCCATGATTGGATTATGGTCATTGGGAAAGACAAAACTTACAAGTAAAGGAAAAAAAAGAAAATAAAATTATTGTTTATAATGATGAATTATTAAGTTATTGTCTTATATTATGTTCATATATGATTTTTCCTATTTGAATATTATTTTACATATTTAGCTTCATCGCTCATGAGAGAATTGATTCCCCTACTTTTGATCTTGTAGGTGACGGGAACAATAATATGTGATGGCGTTAGTGATGCAAATGTTTGTGATATGGTGGCTTGCACATATAGAGTTTATTGAACTTTTGATTAGTTATGTATTTTCAGTAGTGGGCAATGTAATCAAATATTTTATTTGGCTAGACTATTTTAAAAGAGTTCTATTTTAAAGTTATTGCTTTCGCATGACATGTCCCTATATTGACCAGTCCATTGGTCACATGTCAAGTCAAATAAGAAGGTTGTAGCATCTCTAGAAGGATATTCTGGTGGAGTCACATTTAGGTATTAAAGCTTAAAGGGAGATGCTTATTAGTTGTCTCTAAGATAATAAAGTAAATGTGCAAGTATCATGAACAATCAATGTGTCATAAAAAAAGAATATAGGTGAAGTCCTAAGGAGGTTATCAAGAGGAAAATAAGGAGAAGCTAATGTCTGCGCTTTTATAAATGCAGATGACTCCAAGATGTATCGTAACCAAATAGGACATGCCCTTCAAGAGGAACACACATCACAAAGTGAGACGCAGAGTAGCCAAGCTTTGCAAGGCCAATAGAATCAGCAAGCACATGCTTCCAAGGATACAATTCAACACTTCCTGAAACTCCAACCCCCTAAGTTCAATGGTAGTGATGATTTCGATGAAGTTGAGAGGTGGGTGGATACTATGGAAGAGACTTTCATGCTAATGTAATGCTTGGAGGATTGAAAGGTCATCATGTATGTTGCATATCATCTGATCAAGGATGTGAAGGACTAGTGAAAAACCACCAAGGTCACCAAAATTTTCAATTAAGACATAGTCACTTGGAATCAAGGTCGGGTCCGAGATGTTCCGATTTGGATCGAAAAGTTACGATTATTCTAAAATTATTCTTAGAGTTGTGAAGACTCAAAGGCTTATGAATTACACAAAAAATGTGACATTCATATGAAAAATATTCAACGTATAATTCTCTATTATAAACTTAATAGCGAAAAAGTTAACATTGATAAATCAAATATTTTTGTCAAAAACATTTCTTAACAAGATGTATGCAAAACCTTATGCAAAAATTATAACTGAACATTCAATGTTGTAGCAAAACTATAACACTTTTAATATTGTATCATTACCACAAATTATTAAATAAAGTATAAAACACAGCATGCAATGAAATATAACATCTATTAATCTGAATGTCAAATGTTCAACAAAGTCCAACACATCATCCAAATATTAAAATTGTCTAAAAAAGATAGATACAATCTTCATTTGCAAAAGATTTATTTTAGGGTTTTATTTTTTAGGGCAAAGTCACGACAAGAGGTATATATATATACAAAATAAAATATAAAAAGTAAGATATAAATTGGGTCGAATAAATAGAACTAGATATATAAAATATATAAATCAAAAGAATTATATATATTAAAATAAATAATTAAAAATTAATATCATGTCGGGATTAATTGACTATATTCTATTGTAACCCAATTTTTACCCAAATTACATTGAATATTTTGGTTCTTGTTCCTACACGACCCTGGATGGTAATTGGATCAAGAAAAATCTCGAGAAATCGAGTCAATATGGGTTGGGACAACCGGGCCGTCCCGGCCCGTGATCACCCCTAGTCGCAGTACTTGAACAAGTTTATATGACTAGAGAAGTATTGTACACTGAGAAAGGATAAAAGGGAAAGGGTCGATTACTTTGTCCAAAAGTTGAGCCCAAAGCTAAGGACTAAGACATTAGGGTAACTGTAAGACCCTCGATGATGCGTCTAAATTGGCTAAGCGCGTGGAGAGAGATGACATGGAACACCAAAAGGAATTCAGGGGGAAGGCCCAACTGCGACCATCAAAACAAGAAAAGCCTCGATGGGATGATGAAGACCGGCTAAGGCACCCAGTAAGAGAAATCACTGTTGCGAGGGACGTCCAAGACCTTATGTGCCGAACAAGGAAGAACTACCACCATAGTAGGAGGGATCTTCTCCCGTTGCAGAATGTACCATTCAGGAGAATGTCGTCTCAGGACGGGTGCATATCTCAATTGTGGGAAGCACTTCGGTAGAGATTGTTTGGATCGAAAGAAAAACCAAGACCCTTGTGGAGCAAGAGGGCCACCTAATATTGTACCAGGTCGAGTAAATGGCGTAAGGGTTGAGCTAGAATGCCATGAATATGACATCTTCCTAGGTGCGCATATTTAACCCTACTCATAGGATTATACAATTTGAAAGTGGACATTATTCTTAAATAAGTTATCCATGCATTGTACATTCCCTTGAAAAGTATTAGAGATGAACAATTAAAAAGGATATATAGTATGACTGAATTCAATGACAAATCATTTTTAAGGAGGTTATAATATATCACCCATGAGTTTTAATTAAATAAAAAATATTAAATAATAATATTTTTATTAGTGAACTCTGAGTTATACTTAAATAATAGAGTCCTATTCATTTTAAACTTAGAGAAAATCCAGGTAAATTATGCGAACGGTCATCCAACTTTATCCTTGTTCCCGTTGCGGTCACAAAACTTCATTTTGTAACAAGAATGTCATCCAACTTAGAAAAACAATCAAGTGCGATCACAATGATCGGCTACCACCGGTTTCCAGGTGAATCCGCTTACGTGGCGACCACAGAAGAAAGTTCTCTCTCCTTCACGTCAATCAGTATTATTTTAATCTTATTTTCTCTTTCATACGTGGAAAAATAACTTAAAATTTTCTCTTTCCCCAGGTTGGTCCTCATTTCACCGTGCGTTAACCCTACCCTCTATTTAACCCTGACGCCGTTTTCTGCTGCAATCTCCGGCGATGACAACTTTCCTCAAGCTTCGAGCTCCTCGCCGTCAGTGATCATCCTAGTCGGTGTGGATCTTCTTTCCTTCGAGGTATGCAAGCTTCTCTACTCCAATTGTTAGTCGCCCTCGCTCATCATGATTCTCCATCTATCGATCTTCGACGGTCTTCGTCGTCCTCTTTTCTCGTGTCGCCCTTGTTGTCTTCTTTTCTCGTGTCGCCTCTCATCATCCTCTCTNNTTTATATTTTTGTTCAAAATGATGTGTTACTTTTTCTAATTTATGTATTTTCGTAGGGGAATCTATCATCCGACTACTTTGACTGGTTGGATTCACCCTTTGATGCAAGAAGTAAGATGGTGATTAACAGATTATTGCATCGGATTGATAATTTGGACGCAACAATTGAAGTTGAGAAGGAAAGGAATCAAAGATTGGAGGCAGAACTCGAAGTCGAAAGAGAAAATGTTAGAAGATTGACTGCAGACATTGAATATGAGAGGAAAAAGAATTATGAATAGTTTAGGAAAATGCTTATAGTTTGTGTAATTGGTAGCATTGTTTTGTATACGACAAAGTAAATGTATATCAATCAAAGGATGTTTGTGTAATTCGTAGTAGGCATGCAAAATGTTTGTGTACTTCTTGTTAAGTGGATCTATCTATGGATTGAATGACATTTTTTTGATGTAATACTTATTAAATGAATCTATGGATCTCTCTTGCTTTAAATGTAATTGAATTAAAACAACTTTGTTGTGCCGATCGAGCGAATCCATGACGTCTGTTTGCAAAAAGATTGACAAAGCTCTTTGAGAAAAAAATTCACAAAAGATCTTCCAACTTTGACTCGTTCATGAAGCGGTCACCGAACTTAGACAATATAACAAAAGAGTCCTTTAACAAAAGACGTCCTTTTTTGGTCATCCAACTTAGATAACATAACAAAAGAGTCATCCAACTTAGATAATACAACAAAAGAGTCATTTAACTTACATAATACAATAAATCAGTCATCCAACTTAGACAATATAATAAAAGAGTCATCCAACTTAGACAATATAATAAAAGACATCATGCCCTTTTGTGGATTTTTCTCTTCTTCTTCTTGCTATGTTGCACGTTTGATTTAGATGGCCCACCTTGAGTGCCAGTTGGTTAAGAAGGCTGAGATGAAGTACAAGCATCGTTCTTCTTCTTCTTCCTTCCACTTTGTATGGAAACATTCGAAGTTGCTTGTTTTGCTGAGACGGAGAAGAGTCTACTGAACCATGTGAAGGTGTTGAACGTTCACTTTTCTTTGCCTGCAAAAAATGAAAGTTTGTTGTTAGCATGTCATTAACTAAACATATAATGTATCTAATTACATACATGATGTTTCTTATGTCCAGTGCTTCCACATTGGCTACATGTCATTTTAACCCTTCCCTTTCTACTCAATTTTCCTTTAGAAGTCGTTGCCTTCTCCAACTCTTCCGCTTCTTTTCTTCTTTTCTTTTGTTTCCTTCCCTTTTGTTTGTGCAGAAATGGAGGAGGATTTATAGGGGTGAGTTCATCAACTATCGGCCATTGCTCTCTTCCATTCAACGGTATTATGATATGATCATAAATTTTGATGTATGTCTCTGTCCATTAGCACTACATATAGGTTGGGATCCTCATTATTCCCGTGAATGCTAGCAATGGCATGAACACAAGAAATTCCTGTTAACTGCCATCTTCGACACTACACGTTCTTAGAGACATATCTACCACATATTGTGCACCCTCATAACTAACTTTCACTTGTGGGCCACCTGAATATGTCAGTTCACACATAATCGACCACTCTTTCAAATCTTCCAACTTGTTGCTGATTTTTGGACAAAGTATGCAAATATTATTTTTCATTGCTGCTTTCTTCTTCCACAACCCGTTGACTTGGTCCAGATTATTTCCATCATTGTTATGATCGGCTTGTCCCTAGCATCAAGAATGTATTGTTGAAACATTCTGACATATTATTCAGCAACACATCATATTTTGGAACTTCAGAGAAGCATGCCCTACTCCAACTTGTGCATCCCCTCTCTCTAACCCATTCTCTAGCCTCAGGAGACTTCTTTTCTAATTCATCTAAATAAAATTGCAACTTCTCTGGAACTGAAGCCCTAGCAATGTCCCACAATAATTCTTTGAACTCTTGGCTTCTGAACCCCTTATCCCTAAAATTCCTCCACAAGTGTCTCAAACACTTTTTGTGCTCAGTTGAAGGATACACATTTTTCACACTACTGACCAACCCCTGCACATAAGCATAATATGCCAAAAACAAAAATTAGTCCACACTGAATGATAATTATGCACACAGAAATATAAAATGCATAAATATACCTTATGTCTGTCACTCATAAAAGTCCATCCGCGACCATTGTTCAGCTCCAAACCATTCCCTAGGCTCTCTAGGAACCAAGTCCAAGTGGCATTGCTCTCATTCTCAGCATAAGCAAACGCCAAAGGGAATAAACAGTCGTTTGCATCAATGCCTACAATAGTAAGTAGTTGAGCACCATAATCACCTTTCAAAAAATAGTCATCCAAAAAGACAATAGGCCTACAACCACTTTTAGAGCCGTCAGACAATTCCTTTAAGCAAATATACATTCCTTCCCACTGAAGGTCTTCTACCTATATAAAAGTTTATACTGTTCTGCAGCATCACCATGAATTTTCTTCAATGCAACCTCTTTGGTCCTCCAAGCCTTCATTCGACTTATTGTGTAAGACATTTTTCTCTTAACTTGATCAATAAACCCTTGAAGTTCTCATGCAGGTGCACTACGAAAATTTAACTCGTACTTTTCAGCTAACATTTTTTATGTCAAATGAAAATTCTTGAACACCTTTGGGCAGCTGTGAGTCAACTGTACTGACTTGACAGTCCAAGTCATATCTTGTGAGTCTTTTAGGTTTCTTGGGGAAGCCATCACCCTCCATCCATATTTATTTACACACACTGCGATGACCCTCTTCTTGTCATTCCATGGGAAATGTACTTGATATATGTTTGTGATCCCATGGAACTTGCAGGCATCTATAAACTCACTCTTGTCCTTGAAAATCATTCCTATCTCGAACTTTGGGTCCTTTCTATCTCTCTAAGCACTAAAGCAAGTGCTCTTGGCCTCTTACTTCCTTCATCATCTGTATCAGAAGCTGTGTAGAAGTCTTCTGAGCCTTCGTACTGTGAATCATCCTCATAATTGGCTGCTTGAGATATGACATGGGGGAATCAACCCAAGCTTGATTCCTAACTGAAGCTGGTTGTGCTCCTTCATGGGTAGAAGGCTCTCCAGAATATCTAGTCTCTTTCCAAGTTCTAGTTCATCCCCCACACAACCTGGTGGCCTACATACTCTGGCAAATATGGCCCCTGTAACTCATCTTCATCTTCATCATCCGGCACACTATCCCCTAACTCTTCATTACCATAATAACTCTCTCTTGCATTCTGAAGTGTCTCTTGCAAATCATCATAACCCTCGACAATATTATTATCTTCATCATGTATTGAATCACCATCTTCATTATCAATCTCAAGTTCAACAACTCTATTTTGCAGTAAACATCTGATATTTCTTTTTTGTATCATCCACTCTTGTATCCTTGTTGTGGCAGAAGTTCCACTTGTTGTGGGCAGCTTTATCCTCCTTATCACCTTTATCCTCCTCATCCACAATTTCTTCAATCACCACCCCAACATTCCTAGGAGTTGGTTTGCATAGGTGATGATACATTTCCTCCAAATCCTTCTTATTCATGTGCCATATGTATAAGTTCATCTGCCCAATTTTTGAAGCTTCAATACACATCTCTAGAACACAGGGATCATTGTTTAATATCTTCAGCCTTGTCATCCAATCCTTCCCTAGTTCTATCCAAATCTAACTGACAAGTCCTTCCACACTAATAGACTCCACC
>LTAE01002240.1:0-45657 GCA_001647135.1 Pontederia paniculata | reverse complement strand
TATATATATATATATAAAGACGAAATACGTAAAAGATGAAACTAAAATTCTGGTAGATCGAATCCTGACAAAGAAATGTCGCCAGATCGAAAACTTGATTAGTTAGGATTTTGTAAACTATTGAATTCGGGTGACCCCTAAAAGATTAACCATTTTGAACATGTGATTAAACATTGATGTGTGTTAGTGTATCTTATTACTTGTGATTTGGATTGTTGTTATTTATATTAGATTATTATTATCATATGATTAGATATTGTCTAGATCATCATTTGATTAGATTAGATATTTGGTTGTTATCCAAATATTGTCAGTTATTATTTTGATTCATCAATGTACTATATATAGATGTACAAGCACAGAAGAGTCAAAGTTATTCTCATAACATGGTATCAGAGTGAAATTAATAACCCTTTTATTTTCTCTCCGCCGTGTCCACTATCTCACCTATCGAGGTGCTCAACAACACGGCATGCCTTCCCTCCAACGCGAACGTGTTCTCTCTCTCTCTCTCACGCAACGATGCGATGCTTTCAGCCGCGCTGCCGCCTCTTGGAGGCCTCAACGACGCGACACTCTCAGCCGCATTATCGCCTCTTTGACGCACTCAATGATGCAACACTCTTAGCTGCACTGCCGCCTTTATGACGCGCTCAACAATGCGACACCCTCTGCCGCACTTCCGCCTCTCCGACGTGCTCAACGACGTGACGCTCTCAATCGCGTTGCCGCCTTTTCGACAGCTCAAGGACATGACACTCCTTTGCCGCATTGTTGCCTCTTTGTCTGTCTTCGACGTGGCCCTTTGCAAGACATCTCATGCGACACGGCCATGTTGTGTGCCACATCCTCTTCATACGACAATGTGCGATGTTGTCATGTTGTGTGACGATCGTCATGTTGTGTGCCACGTCCTCTTCATACGACAACGTGTGACGTGGTTGTGCTATGTGACAACACAATCGTGCTATGTGAAGACGTAGGCCGTGCTATATGACGACGCGACCCTTCACAAAACATCAGCAATGCACAATGCAGGCCGTGCTGTGTGCCGCTGTATCACGCACCCTCTTCATAAACGCATCTCCACCAGCAAATTTGAGGCACATTCACAAGGCGTGCACGCTCCTGGATGACTCTTATACTCAAGATGACTTCCTCTCAAAACTCTACCTCTTTCATTTCATCTGATGCAATTGCGTTCCCTACGGATTTGCCATCTCTTGGACAAATCCATCATGTGCTCTCCATCAAACTCACTCCAACCAGTTACTTCTTTAGAAGATGCAGTTCCTTCCACTACTCCGTAGTTTTGATCTCTACGGATTTATTGATGGCACCTCTATCTGCTCGCCATCTATGATAGCTGCCCCTTCAACGGTGTCTTCTAGTTCAGCGACATCAGCACCTACTTCCTCAGCTTCAGCCTCTACTGGAACACCAAATCCAGCGTTTATAGAATGGGTTCGAAAAGATCAATTTATACTCAGCTAGATCATCTCTTCTCTCTCTGAGGATGTACTTCCTTATGTGATTCGATCAGACACGTCTTGTTTGGTAGGGAGTTCTCTTTGTCAGGCCTTTGGCCCCCTTCTCATACGATAATTTTGCAACTAACTATGCATATGCAATCTCTCAAGAAAGGAGATAATTTAATAGCCTCTTATCTATGACAATTGAAATATCTCGCAGATGAGTTGGCAACAGCAAGTCACTCGATTTCCACTCCTCAGTTCAATGTCATTATTTTTCAGAATTTGGGACCTGATTATGGTAATATTGTTACATCTCTCATCTAGACTTGAACATATTTCATATTCTGAACTTCACAGTATTCACATAAGCCATGAAATTTGACTTGATATGATGCATCCTCTGGCTGACACAACTTTTTGTCAGCCGCCAACTTTTCATCAATGACTTTTGCGCCTCCATCACATTCATTTGATCCATGGTATTACCGATAAGGATCAAACTCTCTACACGATTCCGTCGATGTTACTTCTTGGACGGGCAAGGCTTTAGGGCCATCGCCATTTGGGGACGAAAATATACCTCGTGAGCTCCGATTCCCCACCTGTTTTGCCCGATTCGGGCGCTCAGTGGTGTAGATATTGGTCCCCTTTACTATATAGATTATCTTCATATTTAGTAATTTTTACGCTCATCGGGTTGCACACCAAAAGTTTTTCTCTACTTCTATGAGCAAGATATATTCAAGTCATTATTTAAATAAATCCACTCTCAAATCTAAGAAACTCAATTGTTCTCTCCAAGATGTCAATCTAATCTAATAAGATTTTGAAATGCGTAAACAACATATCATTCCTCTCCAGGATGCTAATCTTATAGACCACACACCTAACATATTCCTCTTAAGATACTACCTAGATATGGTGTGTAATACTTCGACTCAACTTCAAAAAATTAATTTCAAAAGTTAAAGAGAATTAAGACCTCGCTATTCCTCTCCAAGATGATAGCAAAAGATCGAAATCTTAGAAAAAATCATCAAAAAAGCATTGCACATAGCATTCATATGCATAAGAAAATTGAAGAACTAAAATTAATTATGACAAGGGTTCAAAAAGCTTTTCACTTACAATAAAATTATCCAA
The DNA here is from genome assembly GCA_001647135.1 of Pontederia paniculata. Lineage (NCBI taxonomy): Eukaryota > Viridiplantae > Streptophyta > Magnoliopsida > Commelinales > Pontederiaceae > Pontederia > Pontederia paniculata. The sequence continues at coordinate 43,039 of LTAE01002240.1, read as the reverse complement.
AAAAAATAAAATAAGAAATTACATATGGAGTTCACCTTTAAAATTAGAAGAAAAAAATAATAATAATTCAAGATAAAAAAAACACCTTGACAATCGTCTTCTTCAGAATTTGTGCAGCAATATTCTCTTCTTCTTCTCTTGGTGTAGGATCTCCTCAAGCTTTGCATCTAATTTTTCTTCTCTTCTATCGTTATTTCTCTATTCCCTTTTGTCCACTTTCTCATGAAGGTTTTGTGTCTAACTTATAGGTTTGCAATGGGTTTCATCAGATATAAAGAGTCCTAACCTATAAAACATCGATTTCCATCTGATTAGGCTCTATCTGGGGTCAAAATCTCCAAAAGATAAGGTTAAACTCTTCAAAATTTGAAAATCCAATTTAATCCCAAAAAGTTTTCACGACCCATGATTAAATTGTCACGGTGATGATCGTATAAGTTCCTCAACATCGACTAATATCATGGTCCGTGAAATTGGAGTCACAATCGTGAACGGAAGGTTGTCTTGTATTTCCCTGAGCTTCACGACCCATGAAGCAGGTGTCACAGTCGTGACCGTATGTATGCATCTTCATCAAACATTCCGCTCATGGTCGTGATCATGAATTCATGGCTCGTGACAAATATAAGTAAATTACTCTACGTAGGCATGAAATATGCATATTACGGACGATCATTCCATCATCATTTTGACGAAACTAACTTTCACGGCCTATGAGAAATCTTGCCAATGTATTGCTTGTGTTCATGGGCGTTAAATACCTATCACAATAGTGACTTTCCAATTTTTTCATTAAATTTGCCTTAGATTTCATTCCAGATTGATGTAGTCTTCATCTTTCACATTGCCAAGTGTCCTAGACATAAAAACATATAATATTATGTAGAGCTTGACTCTACAAACTAAATTGAAATTAAATGATAGACAAGATGATGTATGTGACAATGAATTCAATGAAAATAAGACTAAAAATTATATGAAAAATATGACCAATTTAGCACTCATCAATCATAGAAGATGTTCGGACGAAAGTGGATTTGTGTTTCCAGCTGATTTCATTGTTATGGACATGGACTGTGATGATGTAGCTCCAATAATCCTGAGTAGATACTTTCTAGCCATAGGAAACACAATGACTGATGTGCAATAGAGCAAGTTAACGATGAAGAATTAAACTCCACGATGGTCCATTCTCTGAAACACATACCTTGCTATTTTTTCTTCGTGTTATGCCATTGAAGTATTTGACAATGATCTTTTTGATGAATTGGTTAGCATTGTGGTAGACTTTGTAAAAGATCCTTATGCAGAATAACTTAAGGAAGAAATTCTAGATGATGCTAAACTGAAGGACATAGAAAACTTCTAGAAAATTAATAAGATGGAGGGAGAAGTCAAGACTCCTCCAACTCTAAAGCCCAAGAAATTACCATCCCACCTCAAGTATGTTTTTTTTCTTAAGAAGAAGTCTTTGTGTCTTCTTACTTGTCAAATAGATGAAGAACTAATTGAAGTCTGAGAAGACATAAGCAAGCAATTGCATGGTCTACCTCTGACATCAAGAGAATTTCTCCATCAATTTTCATTCATAAAATATTGATGGAAGACAACAAAAAACCCCTTATCTTAGTTATAGAGACGATTGAATCCAACATTAAAAAAAAGTGGTAAAGAAAGAAGGATTAACTGTTGAGCATAAGTGTAATTGATCCTATCTTTGATAGTCCATGGATTAGCCATGTGCATATTGTTCCTAGGAAGAGGGAAATAACTATGGTAAGCAACAAAACAATGAATTGGTACCCCGAAAGAAAAGAATCATATTCCTTTGCTCTTGATTGATTAGATTTCGATCGAGTATTAGGGCATAGCTATTTTTTTCTTGATGGTTACTCAGGATACAACCAAATTATTATGGTGCCCGAGGACCAAGACAAGACAACCTTTAAATGTACCTATGGTACCTTCCCTATAGATGAATGCCCTTTGGCCTATGCAATGCTCTTGCAACATTCCAACGTTGCATGATGGCCATCTTTGCATACATGAATGGGTTAATCCTGGAAGTACTTGTGGACGAGTTTACTCTATTCGGGAATTCTTTTGATAACCTATTTGGAAAACTTGAAATTAATTATGAAGAGATATGAATAAAAGAATATGATCCTAAATTGGGAGAAGTAGGAGGACATCGTCGTTGGTCATAATTTTTTCAATAAATACATTGAGGTCGACAAGGCCAAGATATATGTCATCGTCGACTCACCACCGCCAACCATGGTGAAGGGTGTAAAGAGTTTCTTGGGGCATGTTGGCTTCTAGAAAGGATATATTAAAGACTTTTCAAAGATCCTAAAGTCGTTGATACCTTGCTCTCAAAGGATGTAAAGTTTGAGTTTGATGTCGAATCTCTAAAGACTTTTCAAAGTCTAAAGGACAAAAAGAGTTCTGCCTCTATAGTGGTCGCGCCTGATTGGAGACTACATTTCAAATTTATGTGCGATGCAAGCAATGGAGCGATTGGGGCTGTATTGGGTCAACGCCACAACAATACTTTTCATGTTATATATTATTTAGTCGGACCCTCACACCCACACAAATGAACTATGCTACTATATAGAAGTAATTCTTGGTGGCGCTCTATGCATTCAACAAATTTCGGTCCTACTTGATATGCTCGAAAGTTATTGTCTATAAGGACCATGCGGCGATTGACACCTGATGACCAAGAAAGAGTCCAAATCCAGAATCTTGAGATGGATTCTTCTTCAAGAATTTGATGCAAAGATTAAAGACAAGAAGGGATCTGACAATGTGGCGGATGACCACCTTCATGTTTAGAGCAAGCACCAGAGGAGATAGAAGACATATGGGAGGAGTTCCCAAATGAGAAAATTTTATGCATCAATATCATTTGTAAGATTTCTTATTTTACACACTCATCTTGGTTTGCAAATTATGCTAACTTTATTGCAGCAGGTTGGGTTCCTAAGGGGATTACGAGCCAACAAAATAAAACATTCTTCCATACTTGAAACAATATATATGGAAAGACCCCTATCTTTTTCGCATATGTGCATATTAAGTCATTCACAGATACATGCCTGAGGAGGAGTTTGACAAGATACTGAGCCACTATCATGATCAACTAGCAAGAGGGCATTTTGGACCTAATCGAACAGCTATGAAAGTGCTAGAATGGGGATTCTACTGACCAACCTTATTCAAGGATGCATAAGAACACTATAAGTTCTGTGATTAATGTCTATCACAAGTAATATTTCTTAACTAAATTAAATGCCTTTGATGTGGATTCTACTGACCAACCTTATTCGAGGATGCATAAGAATACTACAAGTTCTGTGATTAATGTCTATCACAAGTAATATTTCTTAACTAAATTAAATTCCTTTGAGTAATATCATATTATGTGATATCTTTGATGTATGAGGAATAGACTTTATCATTCATTTTCTGATGTCTTTTAAAAATGAGTAAATCCTTATGGTTGTGGACTATGTGTCTAAGTGGATTGAAGCTATCGCTACACCCGCTAATGATGCAAAGATAGTCATCAAATTTTGTGAAAAGAACATTTTCACCTTAGAGCCATCATTAGTGACAATGGGATACACTTCTACAATAAACTTTTTTGTAAAACTTTTGAATAAATTTGGGGTTACCCATAGACTTAGTACACCACATCATGCACAATCATGTGAACAAATTGGATTATCAAATAGGGAATTAAAATGAATCCAAAAAAAAAGACTATGAACACCTCTAGGAAAGATTAGTCATTCAAGCTAGCTGATGCATTATGTGTGTACAGAACTGCATATAAAACACCTATATTCATGCCACAATATAGATTAGTATTTGGGAAATCTTGGCATCTTGCTATGGAGCTTGAGCATAAAGCATATTGGGCCACCAAAATCCTGAATCATGACCTTCAGAGGGTTGCAAAGGAGAGACTATCGAAACTAAATAAATTAAAGGAATTTTCGAACTCAAGCCTATGAGAATAACAAACTATATAAGGAGAAGGTAAACATCTAGCATGACCGGCACATAAAATAGAAAGAATTTTACTCGATCAACAAGTTTCCCTCTATAATAGTTGTTGATACTTTTCCTTGAAAAGCGTAGCCTACGTGAAATGGACCATACATTGTAAAAGGTGGACTACATCAGGGGGTCATAGAATTGCAAACTTTGGATGGATTGCAAACTTTCAAAGTCAATGGCCATATATAGAGTGAAAAATTATGTGAGTGAAGGCTACAAGCCGCAAGTCCTCATGCTGGATCTTCTGGAACCTTAATTAACATATGCTGAGGCACGTCAAGCTAATGACTATAACTTAAAACTATTCTGCCTAACACTCTCCTCATAGTTAGTTTATCTGCATTTTAGTGTATTAGTTTCATACATTGGTTATCCATGACTCATCCAACAAATTAGTGTTTTGCATACCTCTGTCACGGGTCGTGAAGCAAGAATCATGCCCATGATATGTCATCTTGTGAACCTACTTTTCACGCACAATCTATGAAGAACCATGGTCATGAAATCCATTTCACGAGTTGTGACAAAAGCCTGATTTTGAGACTAACTTAAATGTGACGTTTGACTACATGATTTTTGAATTTCAATCGCCAACCACCACCTCCCCAACTATCACATTAATTGAATCTAACTTAAAGTATGATACCTAACGAATCACACCAGACACTTATTAATGTTGTGAACATTGTTCCTCTCCATATGCTTCATTCACTCATCATCTTCTCCCCTGGCATTCTGCTACTAGACTCTAACACCACTTCTCTTCATCGCCACATCCTCACCATGGGGCTTCAAGCCCTAAGATCGCAAAAATCAACTTCGCCGACATCCTTCAATGATTTTATTTAGTTTTCCAGTGATAATTTTGCCCTATCAATGAGTTGTGGGAGCCTCAAAGTGTGTCTTCTTCATCAACGATAATTGTTGCAACAACAGATCCAATTACGTCTGTGATGGACATCTATGAGTCGAGAATCAAGCATTGAAGATGATGCTTCAATGTCATCACGACAATGATGGCCAACTCATGGGTCGTGATATCTCAACAATGGCATCTCTCTCATTTCACGGGCCATGATGGTCAACCCATAGGCTGTGAAATCCGGATCTGGGTGACGTTCACACATTCGTGACCGTGACTTTCATTTCATGGATCATGAAATTACTTTTCATGGGTCGTGATCGCTCTTTCATGCCCGTGACCGCCTTATTTCTAATGCTAGTTTTGAGATTTTTGTTACCTTTATGGAGAACTCAAAGAAATAAAAGTCCCAAAGTTTTGGAGACATGCAAGAAGAAGGATGATGACTTAGGAAGGACACACTGAACGACCATCGTGAATCACATTCCTCACTGACGAGCATTGTGAGTAGTACTACGACCTCTCTTTCATTGATTTAGCTCTGACTATTTTCAAAAATATCTGGCCTACAAAATGACACAATACAATATTTTGACTAGATCAATTTAAGCCACTTCCTCCTACAAGCTTGAAATTCTTATAAGGAGATCACTTTGGAGTTCCACAATAGCTTCAAGATGACAAATCTGGATAGCACGGAGACCGTGACGACCAAGATCAAGTTCCAAATGCAGAATAGGAGATTCTCTATATCCCTAAAGGAGCTCAACGACATCTACTGGTTCTACTACAATGGAGTTTGGCAAGTCTGATGCATGCAAAAAGTGTCATGCATTTCATATCATTTCACACAATTCATGCATGTTTTCTGTTTATTTATCATTTATTTTGCATAAAAAATTAGTTTGCTACTAAATTTCTATTTTTCACATTTTCAGGAGAAAACGGATATAGTTTCTCCATTAATCAAGGACCTCAACAATATCGTGATCGTGAAAAGTGTTTAACGACCGCTACAAAGCACTAAAGAAACAGTATCGAGTTCACGACTGCGAGCTTGACTTCACGAGCGCTACAGAAAGGCCTCCAAATATTTCAAAGATCGTCACAGGCGTGAAGAGCCATCTATCGGGCGTTATCGAAGGTGTGATTGCATTAAGGGGAGGATTTAATAGGCGTGACAGGAGTACTCACGACCGCGGAAAAGAACTTCATAATCTATGCATAAAGTTTTACGGGCGCTAAAAGGGCATCACGGTCATGACGATGGTCTTCTTCGCCCGATTCACTGTCATGAGGGCATATTTTATGGGGCATTAAATGCACTGCTGCCCTAGACTTATCACGTGCGACCTCCAACCCTAACCACTCTATTCCAAAAGTTATATATACCTCAAAGGGTCCTTTGGAGAAGGCATCACGAGGTTTTTGGTCGAACTTTAGTGTGGAGAACGAGTAGAACTCTATTAGAGTTGCAAGGGAAGTTGAAAGAGACATATGATGACATCTATCTTTGTTTGTATTCTCTTTATCTCGTGATGTATTCTGAATAATTTGATATTTGTATCTCTCCATCTATGGATTAGTTATCTAGGATTTTTGTTTGTCAAACCCCTACATTGTGTCCTTTCTATTTGCTTTTATTTTACGAAATAAATCTAGTAGTTTTTCATGTAGATGTTAATGCTTTTCTATGTGTGGTTGTCATATATGCTTGATGTTTATCCGAGAGAAAGGGTCTTGCATATTCGTCATCCTGCTCTAGAATTGATTTAGGAATTTCCAATGCATGAAAATTGTAGCCTAGGAGAAATCGAAAGAGCCCTAGATTGTGTAGTCATCTGAGAGAAATCGAAAGAGATCACATATTTGTTTGGGAACATCCTTAACGTGTTAGGTCTGAGATTATGTGAGGTTAAAAACTGAGAGGGTTAATCTTTGTATATTCAGGATAGTTAATTCAAGTTTGAAATAGGTGGATTAAAACAAGAGAAATTCCCTTCTCTATATCAAAATTTTCATTCTATCTCTAGGTCTAGGAGATCATTAGCATGGTGGTGTAGACACTAAATTATTCCTTCTATCTGCTTGAGTTGATTATCATTGAACTCGCCTGTGATTAATTGTTGTATTCTTTTATCGAAAACAAAAATCATTTTTCTATCCCGAACCTCAATTTTGATTAGGTTCGTCCTCATGGAATCAACACTCCTCATCACTTTATTACTTGCGCGGATAGTGTACTTGCTACTATGTGTGTACAATTTTATCTCATCAGAGTCCCCGAGGAGCTTGATCCAGCAGGGTTCTACAGAGCTGTTACATGAGAGTCTATCCTGAATTATAGGTTTGGCACAAGAAGTCTGATCCAGAACCAAGTCCTTTGCTTCGCCCACAAGATTCTCTCAAACACCAACAATAGCCGAGGAGACAATGATGCTCTCTAATGAGACGGAGCTTTTCCTTCTATACACTATGGTCGATGGGGTTGGTGTCAATGTGCGTGCTTTTGTTACGAAGAACTTCAAGCGCCACTGTGAAAAGACAAAGTACAAGATTACTATTAGGGGACTGGTCACCCCTATAGCTGAACACTTCATAATACCGCTCCACAAATTCCAAGGTGGCAAGGGCGGAATTTATGTAGACTAGAGCATAGTGTTAAACATGAAGGTCATGTGCATCAAGAAGGGAGACCTCATGTTTATCTTTAGAAATAGGCAGGACAGTACGAGATTGCGAGATTCACTATGTTTGACAAATCTAACTGGTTATATACTTCCCACCTCTCTCTAGATGTCCTGGTGAGAAAACTTGAGCCACCACCATTGCCATAGTTGTGTTGACATCCCCGACCTTCTGACATTGGACCTTCTTCCTTTGAGCTGCCCTACGAGGCTCTCAACAATGTTCCCCCCTACTCTGGACCATATGACCTATCAAGCATTCAGACCACATTGGAGGCAATTCAAGTGGATTAGTTGTGTCAATCTCAGATGATCCAGGGGATCTATGTGCACCAGGACACCATTAATAAGCGGGTTCGTCACATGCATGAGTATCACACCAGTCATGGGCACTATGGACTAGTCTTGTTGTATTATTTTCTTTTCTTACATGTTTTCCCATTTTTCTTGAATTAATCGTTGTATCATCTCCTTCGACTAAGGTTTTAACACTAAGAACAGTGCTTGATCTAAGCTTAGGAAAATATGCATTGTATGCATCATTTTGTTTGCTTGTGTTGCATATCATGTTTGTTTTTCATTGTATACTTTAATTTTAAACAAAATTGGAAAAATCCCTAAAATACCATCAACGTCTTAGTAACCCTTGTTTAACTTCAAAATTAATCCAAGTATATATTCTAGAGCTATCTATGAAATTCGAGTGCTATTCATTCAATTGTTAATCACCAAGTAATTGTATCTAAACCTCAATGATTACATCTTTTTTATTGAAAGTTTAAGTATTTTTTGAGCTTAGAAAAAAAGTATGAAAATGCAAAAGTAAAAAAGAATGAAATAAAAAATGCAAAATTCTTAAAATGTAAAAAACATATATATATTGTGAATAAAGGGGTTGAGATAGTACTTATCTATTATCCAGAACCTGAGCGCGTTTGAGCAAGTAAGCTCAAGAGATTCCTTAACACACGTCGCCTTGAGGCCATTTGATTCAGGAGTCTTCAATCGAAATCCCGCTGCACGGACCACCCTGTGCAAATTGGATAAGTTCCCAAATGTTAACTCAACTATCTAAACTTTTCATTTAGAACCTGAGAATATTTGGGCAAGTAAACTCGTAGAATACTCTTAAATCTTGGTGACCTAAGATCGTCTAGTCAAGGATCCATCAACCAAAAGCCCATTACATAGTCTTTCTTGTGAAACCCTAATTGAAATTTAGAACTTATGAAAAAAAAGTGTGATTGTTATTAAAAGTATAAGGTCAACAAATACTAGCACCTTCAACATTAATGTTGTGATTTGAGAAACCTTATTAAAAGCTGGGATGGGTATTGCTTAAATTGTGTATGGATAAGAAACTCTATGAAATTTGAAGCTTGATGAAAGTATGTTGCTACTGAGTAATAGGAGAAAGATAGTACGAGGAAAGTATGATCTAGAATATACATGTTATGATTGAATAGTCTTGAGCATCGTGCCAAAATATTTCTTGAGGACAATCAAGACATTAAGCTTGGGGGAGTTTGATGCATGATAATTTAGTCATATTTTCTATAGCATATTTAGTTTAATTTTCATTAATTTCATCATCTCATGCATCATTTTTTTTAGAAATTCACTTCAATTTAATTTTCAAAGTTAGAGTCTACACAATGTTGTACAATTTTTTATGTCTTGAGCGTTTAGTAGAGCAACATAGAAAGACCACAACAAAAATGGAGTGAATTCAAAGGTAAATCAACTAAAAATTTACCATAACGGTCGTGACAGGCTAGTCATGCCCGTGAGCGCATATAAGGTGAGAAACTAAATATTTTTCATGAATCGTGAAACAATTTTCATGGTCGATGATGCGATGGAGGTGTGAACTGCAATCACGCTTGTGCTGAACATCATGACCCGTGAAGCATTTTCATAGTCTTAAACGCTTTTGAGCCGAAGTATACAAATTGTAATCATTGCCCATGAAGCATCTTTTCATGGTTTTCACTAAATGAGGAAATTATAGATGACGTACGGTCATGCCCATGACATCATGATCATGAGTCTTAAAGCCTTGAAGGCAAGTTGTAATATTTCAGTCGTGAAACCTATTTCATGGGACATGAAATCCTCCGATGATGCTTAATTCAAGTTTCAATCATGGTCGTCAAAGCACTATCATGGGACGTGAAATGTTGATCCAAAAGGAATTGTTGTTGAAGTAAAATTTGTTAAATCTCGTATTTTAGGATTTGGACTTGGGGTTTAGTGAAAATTTGATAAAATCTAGCAAAAACAAAGTCTAACAAGTTGGGCTCTTCTCGTAACATGACATCTTTGAAACTCTATAAGTAAGACCCAAGGCTTCATTTCGCGGTTTGCTGCAAGCTTGGAGAGAGACTAACTGAGAAGAAAATGAGTTTATGCTGCACAAATTTTGAGGAGGCGATCGTCGAGGTGTTTTAATTTTTAACTTTTTTTCTTTGTAATACTATTTAAGAGAATAAAAGAATGAACTCCACTTATACTTTTCATTTTATTTTTCTAGAGTATTTTTTTGTAAGAGAAAGCATGTGAAACCCTTGTGTTAATTAATTTTAGTTCGGCAAATATCCTGAGAACATGAATGTTGTTCTTAGTTCTTTTTTGTTCATTGACTGAGAATTTTATTTGTTACTAGCATTCTAGATAGGAATAGTAGATTACTGTCTATCTTTGATCTATAAAATTGATTTTATTCAAAGCATTGCATGTCATGCCTAGGTAGCATTTTGGAAAGGAATACTTTAGGTGTGTGGTATATTCGATTGTCATCCTAAAGGGGAACGATCAATAGTTTCGTAGATGCATTTTAATGCATTTTAATATCTAATAGAAGAGATTAGCATATTAGAGAGGAACAGTCGAACTTATCTAGTGTTGAGATAGTTGATTTATACTCAAAGGAAAATCAGAATTTGGATAGATGATATTCCACATAAGAGTTTGAGTTGAACTAAACTTGATAAATCTTGTGGTGAAGCTATGTTTATCTTTATCTTATCTTATCTCATCATGATTCAATGCTTGTTGTCATCACAACTTTTATTTCATCTTTTATCTTATTTTTTAATTTATTTTTTTCAAAAGCCAATTTTATCCAAACCTATGTTATCTCCTATTAGCTAGTGGGATTTGACAGATAAGAATATTCATCCTCATCGGAATGATAGTATACTCACTTTCTCTATTGCTTTATATGATTAGTACACTTGCTAGTGAACATTTATGTCATCTTAGTACACATCACTTGTGCACGATTATGTTCCTAGTTTTAGGTGTCTCTTTCATCTAAGTATTATTGAGTTGTAATAATTATGGCAGAATATATTTGGGAACACTTTAGATCAATGTAAGACTTCCGCATTTTATAAAATTTTATATTATTTGTATTTGTTTGACCGGTCAAATAGTCAAACATATAGTAAGAGTAATGCATAAATGTCGTAACGTATTAAGGACATTTTATCATGTGACGAATGTGCTTCTAGGGGTGTTACAAGAGTCAAGCAATTAAGCCAACCAACATCAACTACACAACTTTTCCATATCACAATGTGTGTTGCAACAGATGTGAAATGACAACCTTATGTGCCCATTTGGTCTCCAAGTTTATTGTAGAAGAATATATGCTCCACTATATATACCTCAAAAGCACACGACTACGTAGTAGAATGCCCTCCTGAGACTGCTACATCTTGACTTAATAGTTAACTCTTTGACCAGCCAACAAAAATGCAAAAAAATTGAAAATAAAAAAATTCAACCTAAAACTTTTTTCACAAAATAAAATAGGGCGGAAGTCTTACATAAAATATATTGCCTCAAAATAATACAACTCAATGAAACGACTAAACTAAGAGACATCATGACTAAGAACCACAAAATCATGTGCAAACAATAGTCATCGTGAGCATCTGTCATCGCATGCACCACCAACATCTGTCACTACATATCACTCACCTGTAGGATCCTAAGTAGGGGCAAAGTCAATCCACCAAGAGCTATAACGCACAATAATGTAAAGCAATAATAGATAAGCATGACATGATAAATAGATGCATTAATAAGCTAATGACAATAAGCCAAAATATCAATTATTCCTATCTTTAATTACTTAACATTTCTTGCATTATCTTTAGCATACTTACTTTCATTGCATAAGATGTGAACTATGGCAATGAGTCAAACACAAATCACTCTATAAATACCTCTCTTTACATAAGGACTAAGCTATGGCCAAGGGCCAAACATTAATTACTCCACATCATCAATTTGTCATCATTATTTCATCAATGCTTTAACTTCAATCATACTTTACTTTCATCAATATATCATCATCAATAATCTTAAACAATTGAATATAATATGAATAATTCAACAATTAATCCAAGTGGTTATCTTATTAAGTTTGACTTATCCCATTAATGACTTTGAAGTGACTTTCAGGATTGCTTTGGTGACTTTGAAGTAGCTCATCAGTCTTGGAGGTCTCGCCAATAGGTCAATGGGGCTGCACAACCACGATCGATAAGGATGCTCGAGAAATTCTTTTGTTATAGGGCGGGGAGCAAGAAAAGCAACATGAATTGGATAGCAGTTGATCTACCAGTCCTATCTTTAAAACACCGCCTCTCCCAAACTTTAACAATGCATGGTGACCTAATTAGTTAAGTTAGGTGAAGCATGATTGTCCTTTATCTTATCCTCATATTAGTCCTTAACCATTGGGAAAAACTTATTCATTTACAATAATAAAATGACATTTGAGCATGTTGACACTAGCTATGTCAGACATGAACACGGGCTGTGTTTGGTGTTGTTTATGATCACGACGACAAACCATTCGGTGAGCCGATGGGGGTTGTGTTTGAAGACACGCTTGGTGTTTCTTCAGTTCGTTAAATTGTCATAAACCTCTTAGAATGCATGTCACATTTGCAAGATGTGTTTGGATGCCGACATGTGTCATGCCGTAATCCATTTTTATCATTAATTAAACTTAATCTGACATGAGCTCAACGTATTTGGCAATGCGGACCATTTTACTTTCAACCTGGGTCATCTTCCATGACTGATATCTTTAGAGTTTCATTGTTAAACTTCTTGACCGACGTAGACCATGTCCGACTCAATGGGGGTCGTGTTATCCTTTTTCTTCCATTATGAAATTCATTTAATCCAAAACACACGGCTCATCAAGTCGTGTCCAACAAAATGGTTGGCGCTACGGTTTTTGGTCATTTAGATGCATGTTGTGTCCAGGGTAGACATGATTCATGTTTTGGCAACTATGAAATAGTTTAGGGCTTCGTCTCGAAAGATAGGGTCGTGACCTAGGAGGACTCGATTTGTGTCATGCCAATAATGTGGTTTAAGTTATGCACCGAAAGAACTGTGCCGCATCCGACCAAGATAGAGTACATGTTCTGTCGATGATGAATGATATTAAGGTCTCATACTATGGATGTGGGTCGTGTCTTGGGAGACATGGTTCATGTTCCGAGTGTCATGGCCGATGTTCATCATCTTTTTGTTGATTAAAATAATGTTTTTTGGTGCAGTATTTAAACTATGGCTGAACATAAAAATCATCTAGGGCTTTAAACAGGCATGATTATAATCATAAAACTATCATCATCTAGCATGAGCCCTAGCATGCAATTTATTGATCATGAATAACTTATCTAAAGGGATCCGTCTATTTACATACATAAACTTATAAGTTTCATTCTTCGTTCTTCGCATATCCTTGTCATTGTTTCCTTGCTCTCTATGCTATCATTTGTCTCCTTCATGTTATCCTATGGCCTAGTTTGGATATGAGAACTAGGGCCAGAACCAGCCCTAGTTCCCATCGGTTCGGCCAAACAGGCGCCCAAAAAAAAGTAATGATGATGGGAACTATGGTTCCGGTCAACGCCCATGGTTCCCGTCAGTTCGAGAACTAGAGTTCTTTCCTCTGGCAATAACTCGGTTGGTTCTTCTTGAAGGCTAGAACCAAGCCTTTTTTTATACTTTTATTTTTTGTCTTTTGCATAGGCTTAAAAAAAAGTAGGTCCACTTTCTTTTAGGCCTATATCTACTTTAGTATTAATATATAATTCTATTATCTATTATATATAGTAAATAATAATATTATCTATTACACTAATTATGTTTTATTATATTACTTATTTTTTAAAATAATAATAAATATTATAATTATAAAAATTACACTTTAATGTTAATATATGCTTGACCATCATTCATATTTTTTAATAATTTAATCTTATAATTAACTCACTTAATTAAGTTATTTTACATTTAATTAAGAGATTAATTAATGCACATGTTCCTTTTTTATTTATATTTATTGTTTTACATTGCTATTTTCTTTAACTTTACTTTTATATCATTTTATATTTTTATTTTTTTGGTTTTAATTTTAACTAATCAATTAAAATATAACATTAGTATTTTATATTTAATTAAATTATTAAGAGAAATTATTTTTTGTTGTTTTCAAGTCTAGCGCATGAGCTAAGAAAAATATAATTTAATTAAAAATATTACTAATTATTTTTATAAATAAGATTAATTTAGTATTATTTTACAAATTTGTTTGAAATATCTTCTTATTATATATTAATAGTTTTTAGATAATAATAATATATTATTTTAATTGTTTTAGAAAACCATTTTTTTCTCATTTAATCAAATAAAATATTTTTTTAGTTCTACAATTTCATCCAATCACCCATCGAACTAAAATATCTAATCAACTTTTTAGTTCTTCATCATTACACTTTTTCATCCAAACACCAAATCAGAATTTATCTGTCTAATCGATTAGTTCTTGGGGACTAACAAGAACATAAGTTCTTGCATGCAAACGATACATATGGGTTTCGCATGTTCTTAGGAGAGAGAGAGAGTATGGGAGATGGAAGAGGTTCTTACTTAAGCATCTGGTGGGAGAGAGAGAGAGAGAGAGAGAGAGAGAGAGAGCTTGGTGATTAGGGCTTGACGGAGAGAATGAGCCAAATAAGGACTTTTTTTCTCTCCATGGGTGATTATATATGGGCATCTTTAGGGTTTTCTAAGTTTAACTCATTTCAAACTCTATTTATTAATCCTATGAAATTAATCTGATTAAAATATTACTATTTAATTTAATATCATATTATAATACTATTATTTATTTATTTTAATTATCCGAAAACCACAACATGGTTTGTGTTCGATCCGAACACAGCCTGTGTTGGGCTTTGTTCTGAACACATCCCATGTTGGGAGACAGGTGTTACATAATAAACCTCTTAAAAAATTCGTCTTCGAATTCAGGGCGAAGGTAGAGGCTTATTGAACAATGCTCAAAATTCCTTGCACATTTCTGATTACAACTCCCGTGTCGCTTCTTTGTCTTGACGCCAACTCCACGCCACTTTGGCCACTGCCACCTTCTGGCGTTGTAGGTGACGCTCTAGGATCTTCACAGGTTGCTCCTCATAGGTGAGATCCTCCTTTAGGTTAGGCTCCTCAATTCTAATCACGTTGACATCATCGTGTTTCTACTTTCTTAGCATGGAGACATGAAAGACATTATGCATGTGCCCATAAGAAGGGGGTACTGCTAGTCTACATGCTCCCTCACTGATCAGCTCTAGCACCTCGAAATGACCTACATAATGAGGGTTAAGCTTACATCTTTTGATGAACCTCATGACGCCTTTAGTTGGGGAGACCTCCAACATCACTTTGCCACCCACCCTGAAAATATATTCATAGCGTCCATTATCAACACAAATATTTTTCCTACTCTACGTAGTCTTCATTCTTTTCCTGATTAAACTACTCGATCAACATAATATTGTACTACCTTTGGGCCCATCAGCTTCCGCTCGCCTACCTCAGTCCAGCATGTTGTGAACGGCAAGACCTTTCACATAGGGCTTCAAATGGGGGCCATGTCTATGATGGAGTGATAGTTGTTGTTGTAGGCGAACTCAATCAATGGCAAGTGATCATCACAATTGTCATGTGAATCCAGTGCACATGCTCTGAGCATGTCCTCCAATGTCTGGATTGTCCTCTCGGACTACCCATTTGTCTATGGGTGGAACATTGTACTATAGTTCAGCTTGGTCTCGAAGGCATCATGGAAACTCCTCGAGAACCTTGCTATAAACCTCGGGTCTCTATCTAACACAATAGAGACTAGGATTCCATGTAACCTAATGATCTCTTTTACTTAAAGTTTCATTAGGCTCTCCACTAACTGCTTCAATTTAATGGGGAGGAAGTGTGTAAACTTAGTCTATCCACAACGACCCAGATAGCGTCATTTCCTCTTTTAGATCAGGGCAAGCTTACCACGAAGTCCATGGTGATGCTTTCCCACTTCCATTCTGGGATGCTCAAAGTCTTGAGCATACCATACGGCCTCTATGCTCTATTTTGACTTGCTAACATACTATGCATCTGGACACATTCAGCAATTTTCTTCTTCATGTTATTCCACCAGTTGGTCCTTTACAAATCTTTGTACATTTTGGTACTCCTCGGATGGATAGCAAATTCTGACTAGGAACCCATAAACGACCTTTGTATTTAATTCCTCCATTCTATATCCATAGACATGACAAAGTCTTGAGCTTCATAAATGCATCTCTTGCTAACATGATTAAATTTTGGATCCACTATTTGGGCATTGATAATACTGTCTCCCAAGTCCACTTGCTCTTGGTGAACCATCAATGTTGATCAATTTTTGTTGGGTCTTGGATTCCATTGAATAATATCGTTTATTTGATTCCATCTATATAATGTCATGCATGCGAGTGTATTTACCATTTCCTGTTCAAGGCATCTGCGACTAAGTTGACCTTCCATGGGTGATATCCTGTAGCAAATCCGTAGTCCTTTAAGAATGTGATCCACCTCTCTCATGTTGAGGTCTCTCTAGGAGAAGATGTACTTCAGGCTTTTGTGATCCATGAAAACATCAAAGGTTTCGCCTTACAAGTAGTGCCTCCAAATTTTCCTAGTGAAAACCACCACTACCAACTCTAGGCCATGTGTGGGATAGTTGACTTCGTACTTCTTGAATTGTTTGGATGCATACATCATGACCTCTAGGAGAAGATGTACTTCAGGCTTTTGTGATCCGTGAAAACATCAAAGGTTTCTCCTTACAAGGAGTGCCTCCAAATTTTCAAGGCGAAAACCACTAGTGCCAACTCTAGGTCATGTGCGGGATAGTTGACTTCATACTTTTTTAACTGTTTGGATGCATACGTTATGACCTCTAGGAGAAGATGTACTTCAGACTTTTATGATCCATGAAAACATCAAAGGTTTCGCCTTACAAGTAGTGCCTCCAAATTTGCAGGGCAAAAACCACCACTGTCAACTCTAGGTCATGCGTGGGATAGTTGACTTCATACTTCTTGAACTGTCTGGATGCATACATCATGACCTTGTCATGTTGCATGAGTACATAACCTAGACCCGTCCCATATGAGTCACTATACACCACACATCCACCACTCCCAAAAGGGATGGTGAGTTATTGGTGTTGTAGTCAGTCCGGTCTTGAGTTCTTGGAAGCTTTGTTCTGACTATTGGGATGAAACAAACTTTATTCCTTTCTTTGTCAAGTTTGTCAAAGGCGATCGTATATTGGAGAAGTCTTGATAAATCACTTGTAATATCCTATTATCCCAAAAAGCTTCGAATTTCTCCCACGTTCCTTGGCGATGACCAATTTGAGATTGCTTCCACTTTGGCTAGGTCTACCACAATCCCTTGCTTTGACACTATGTGTCCGAGGAACATAATTTTGTCCAACCAGAAATCGCATTTGGATAACTTCGCATATAAAAGATGATGCCACAAAGTTTTCAATATGATCTTGAGGTGTTCCCTATGGTCCTCTAGGTTTTCTGAGTAGATCAAAATGTCATCAACGAATATTATGACAAACTGACATAAATAGGGTCTAAAACCCTACTCATCAGGTTCATGAACACGGTAGGTGCGTTCGTTAATCCAAATGGCATTACCAAAAAATCTTAATGCCCGTATCTAGATCTAAATGCAGTGTTCGATATGTATTCTTCTACAACTTTGAGCTAATGGTATCCGCTCCTCAGGTCTATCACTTTGAGATAATATATTTTATGTATGACTCTTGGATTATTTTATTTTATAAAAATAGTTTGAGTTTGAAAGGTTTTTATTTTCTATTTTTGAATTCTTTTGACTAGTATAGAAAGGTCTTATATGCTGCACACCGATTGGTTAAAGATGCAAAAGATTGGTAATGCCAATAGGTCAGTAAGGGTGCATAGGCCACGTCTGAAAAGGATGCTCAAGAAATTCTTTTTGTTGCGGGGCGAGAAAAAAGCCAAGCAACAAGAACTTGATAGCAACCGATCTACCAGTCATATCTTTAAAACACTACAATTCCTAAACTTTAACAATGCATGACGACCTCATCATTTGATTTAATTGAAGTATGATTGTCCTTTATCTTATACGCATATTAATCCTTAACCATTGGGAAAAACTTATTCGTTTACAACAATTAATAATATTTCTGCATAATTGACACGAGGCGTGTCAGACATGAACACGGGTTGTGTTCAGTGTTATTTATGATTACACTAACAAACCATTCAGTGAGCCGACGAGGATCGTGTTTGAAGAAGACATGGTCATTTTTCGTCTTGTTAATTAACATGTAATAAACCTCTTAAAACACGTGTCGCATTTGCAGGCCATGTTTAGTCACCAACATGGGTTGTGTGGTAATCCATTTTTTATCATTAATTAAACTTAATCTGACATGGGCTCAACGTGTTTGGCAACTCGGACTGGGTTACTTTAAAGTCGGGATGTCTTCCATGATCAATACATTTAGCATTTCATTGTTCATCTTCCTCGGCCGATGCGAACCATGTCCGACACACGTGGGTCGTGTTATCATTTTTTCTTCAATCATGTAATCCATTTAATCTGAACCACATGACCTTCGTCAGGGAGATGCATATCGTGTTCGGCTCATCAGGCTATGTTCGTTAAATGGCGAGCACTAGGGTTCCATGTCATCCAAACACGGGTAGTGTCTAGAGTTGATGTAGTCCGTGTTCTGCCAACTATGAAATCGTGTAGGGCTTTATCTCGACAAACATGGTCGTGACTTAGAAGGACCCGGTCCGTGCCACGCTGAGAATGCAGTTTAAGTTCTGCGCCGACAGACGCGGGCCACATCCGAGTAGCACACGGTTCGTGTTTTGTCGATGGTCGATGATATTAAGGTCTCGCAATATGGATGTAAGTCGTGTCTTGGGAGACGTGGTGGTTCATGTTGTGAGTGTCATGGCCAAATTTCATCATCTTTTTGTTGATTAAAATAATGGTTTTCGGTGTAGTAACAATTTTAAACTATGGCTGAACATAAAAAAACATCTAAGGCTTTTAATAGGCATGATTATTATCATAAAACTGTCATCATCTAGCATGAACCTTAGCATGCAATTTATTGATCATGAACAACTTATCTAAAGAGATCCGCCTATTTACATACCTAAACTTGTAGAGTTTCATTTCCACATAACCTTGTCCTCATTTCCTCAGTTTCCGTGTTGTCCTCAGTCTCCTTTCGTTCTCCTATGAGTTTTTCATGGTCTTAGAAGAGAGAGGATAGAGAGAACTACGGGAGAGGAACGAGGTTCTTACCGAAGCACCTAGTGGGAGAGAGAGTATGATGATTAGGGCTTCATGGAGAGAATGAGGCAAATAAGGGCTTCTTCTCTTTATGAATATTTATATAGTGGTATCTCTAGGGTTTTATATGTTTAACTCGTCTATTTATTAATCCTAATCTCAAAATTAATCTAATTAAAATATTCTTATTTAATTTGATCTTTGATTATAATTTTTTTTTATTTTAATTATTCAAAAATCACAACACTGGCTTATATATATCATTTTTATTCTTCATCTTTTAATGAAAAAACTTATCTACTAGTTGGCAAACTTTAAGATTATATGTACAAAATATTGAAGCAATCAGAAGTGACTCGAAATAGAAGATCCATCTAGATTTGTCAAAAAATGTGATACTATTTTCTCCCAGTATTTTTAAATTTCATTTAAAATAAGTTAAGTTGTTGCGGCAATCCAAAAGTATGTTTCTCATGACAAATAGAAAACTTGTTTGTTAAGCTGAGCAAGGCAAAGGGATACAAGTTCTATCCACCAAACATGCATACTCTTCTTTTTGCCAGAAGGAATTCCTCATGCCTGTACTTTCAAACCTGAATTAAAATGTCTACATAACATACTTAAAAAAAGTTGGACTTCCCAACTTAAATGTACAATAAAACTCGCTCATCCTTCTTCCCTGGATCCCGTAAAGGAGGATCCATCTCAATCCAACTTGGACCAATGGAGAGGAGGGACTCCCACCAACCTGAATTGGTTAATCGGTGGAAGAGTCCCTCCAAATTATGGATGACATATGATAGCCTTCACCATAACCATAAAAAGTTCAAGCACCACTTTAGTAATGGTTTGCTTAAAGCTAAAAGGGATATCATTTTCATTATCCCAAAGCCTGAGAAAAACTAACCAATAAGGGTAAGAATTCCATGTGAGAAGGGCATCTGGATGATCCGCTCCTTGGATCCAAGAACCATCTAATCAGGAAGGAGAATATATACGAGAAGGTAAAGTTCAAGTGAAAACGCAAAATTCGAAGGAATGATGTTGTTTTTAATCGTTAAACTCTTGAGTTGTCCACTTTAAGTTAAAAAGACAAATTATATATTTTCGAAAATGTAAGCTACTACACATTATCTTTATATTTGATTTTTTTAAATAGATAAAATTAACTTGTATAAAAATAATATTTCATCTGTCCATGTGATCCAAGTGTTATAAGCATAAATAAAAAAAATAAGTTTTATTAAAAATCTATGAATTTATCACAAAATGACTTCCAACTTTAATTTGTTTTCTTAAAATATTTAACAAAATGATGGAATCGTCATTTTTTGAAGAATTGTGGGGAAGGGAGAACACACTAAGAGTGTTCAATGGATTGGTTAGACCTAATAAACTCGATCATCCAAATTAATTCAATTTCATTTGAATTGGTTTGAATTCAAACAAATCCAAACAATATTGAGTGAGTGGTTTCAATTTTCTAAACTTATCAACCCATTGACCAATCAATTTATACATATACACACACATATATATATTTTAGTTAAACCTATTTGGCTTTTTTAAAGCACAAATTTGATATAAAGTAAAATATTTTTAAATATTTAAATATTTGAAAAATACTTCACAAGTTTGGAAGCAGCTTTATTTTTACTTTTTAAAATAAAATTATTAATATAAAAAAATATAAAATAATTTGATGATTTGACCGATTTAATATGATATAATAGAGGTCGAATTGAATCAGATCTCATGATTTTGAGTCGGGTCAAATTTGAGAGAAACGACTCAAGTTTAAATAATATTAAACCAATTTTGAAGAAAGTTTCTCTCTTTAAGTAACTTTTGGAATTGAAAAGATTTTATCTTTTCTTTATTTTTCACCATATTTAAAATTTTCGATGCACATCATGCATGCATCTTATTTGTAATAATTATCTAAAAGATAATGGTAGTAACGTGTAAGTACTAAGATAATTAGACATTTGACAATACCCAATTATCCAACATTTGACACGATAAAGTATCTTCATTAATAAATTATGATAATATGTAAAAGAACAAAATATAATTAAAACTAATTAATTATTTAGTTAATAATGAAAGAAATGACAATTTATTGAGCGAAAGGCACTAGAAAATGACCCCACCTCTTTATCTTTGTTGTTCAGAATCTTGGCCCTAGTCATGTTCATGTCCATGGTCATTTCCACCTCCTCAACTAACCCCATCGACCGGGTCCGATGGATATAACACCCAAACTTCTCTATACCATGGCCTCATACTATGCAAAGATGTTGCCGATCACCGCCATCCACCTCAACAGCGATGGATTCCAGTTGGTCTCCAGCAGTGCGTCGTAGAGCTGGAAGTGGCAATGCGGCATGTAGAACAGCATCGGCACGGTAACCTCCATACGCGCATGCTCGTTCACGGTGGCCACCATGAACCCGAGCGTCATAGCCACCGTGCATTCATTGGCGGACAGCGACGGGTCGAACAGCTCGAGACTAATGGATGCGGTAGGGTCGAGCTCCCAGTAAAGATGGAGGGCCAGGGTTGAGCTAGAGTCGCGACTCAATGCTTCTGACTCTGTTGACAGGGGTTGACCCATGTATAGTCTGGAGGGCCTCGGCCTCCCCTCAAACTTTCGGTATATATATACATATATATATATATATATATATATATATATATATATATNCTCTCTCTCTCTCTCTCTCTCTCTCTCTCTCTCTCTCATCCTAGAATTATGCCCAACCCATAGGAGAACATGAAGGAGACCAAGAACAACGGGGAAGATCGAGGGAACACAAATGAAGAAAGAAGAAAAACCCTATAGGATTCAGTATGTAAATAGGAGGATCCCAATAGATAGACTTTTATAATATATAAATTGCATGTTATGATTTATGCTAGATAATGATGGATTATAGGATGTTTAATAGCCTGATGAATAGTTTAATTTTGGCTTCGATTAATTAATGTTTATCATTGTACAAATAGCACCCTATCCTAACGCGTTGGCTGATATATTGTAATGAGGAAAAAGGACAACAATGCACCATAATGGAGAGCGGATATGGCCAAAAAATGGCACATGTCCTAAGAGGTTTATGTTACGATGATCAAAGGATGGAACACAGACCGTGTCTTCATCCGACACGACTCGCATCAACTCACCAAAATGGCTCGTTGACGATATTGTAACCAGCACTAAACACAGACCATGTTCGTGTCCGACATTGCCCGTGTCGGCACTATTGGGATGTTATGTTGATTATTTAAATGGATATTTCTAATGATTAAGGATTAATTATATGGACAAGATAAAGGGTCACCATGTTTCACCTAAATTAAATGATGAGACCTCCATGCATTGAATGTTTGGGAGTGATAGCGTTAATGATAATGGATGGCTCGTAGATCAGCTGCTACCCATTTCAGTTGTCGTGTCTTCTCCCCGTCTTGCAACAAATGGATTTCTCTAGCATCCTTATTTGTCATGAGTTGTGCACCCCCACTAATCTATTGGCAAGACCTCTAAGATTCATGAGCCAATTCAAAGTCACCCAAAGCAACCCTCGAAGTCACCTCAAAGTTACTAATGGGGTAAGTCAAAGATAAGAAAGATAATCACTTGGTCTAAATATTGCATTAGAGGTATAGGTTATTACTTGAAGATGGTCTATGAAAAGTAAAAAAATGAAAGATAATGTAAAGATGATGAAATAATGATGATGGTGTGGAGTAATTGATATTTGACTATGGGTCATAGCTTACTCCCTATATACGCTCAGAGTGATCTATGTTTGACTATCAGTCATATCTCGCTCCTGATGCAAGAAATAATGATATGTTAAATATGATGAAAGTAAAGTATGAAAGGTAAGTAATGAAAGAAAGGAATGTAAAGGAATAATTTATATTTTGACCTTATTGTCATTAGCTTATTCTAGAATTTATTTATTATGTTATGCTTATCTATTGTTGCCTTACATTACTATGCGTTATAGCTCATGGTGAATATCCCCTTGAATTGGCTCCTGCAGGTGAGTGATCTGCAGTATCTATGGATGTTGGTGCATGTGGCGACAAGTGCTCGTGGTGACTATTGTTTGCATGTGACTTAGTGATTAGTGTCTCATCTTAGTCTTTTATATTCAGTTGTATTAGTTTCTTTTGAGACAATTTCGTATGATCTAAGACTTTCGCATATTTTCTTTAGTATTATGAAAGTTGGATTTTTAAGTATTAAGTATTTATCTATTTCGCATTTTGTTGACTAGTCTTGTTGGTCAACCTTAAGGTCGAGTAAGCATGATGTATATGTAGCGCTCTCAGGAGGGCATTCTGTCACGTGGCGGGGTGTGCTTTTGGGGGTGTGACAGGTAAGGTATTAGAGCCTAAAGTTGAGACTCTCTTGACGTCTCATTGTACTAGAGTATCATGTGCAAATCATCACGAGTAATTGCAGCACCAACCAGAAGAAAGTTTTTTTTTCTCATAAGGCATAAGCATTGATATGATTGACATGATTATTTATGTTTTGTACAAATGGCACCCCGACGTGCTCCTAGTCAATAGGTTAGAGATAACCTGAACCATGATGAGGCGAACAATAATGCCAAAAATGATCTAGCCATAGGCAATCAAGAGTAGCAGCATGCCTAGGCTTCTAAGGATTTTCAACATTTCCTCAAGCTTCTTTCGCCTGAATTCAAGGGTACTAAGGGTGTTATTGGGGCAGAACGTTGGCTAACAACAATCGAGGAACTTTTCGCACTCATGAAGTGTGCTGAGGATAGGAAGGTCCTATATGTTGCACATCAATGAAAGATGCGAAAGATTGGTGGTGGACCACCAAAGTTACTAACTTTCTAGATCAGAAGGTGATCGCTTGGAAAATTTTCAAGAAGGCATATGAGATGCGCTACTTCATTATTCACCAACGCAGTAAGAAGCAGTATGAATTCTTGGAACTACAACAAGGAAACAAGATAGTAGAGGAGTATCACAATGAGTTCATCCGACTTGAAAGATTTTGCAAGTTGAAGCATGACGAGGACGAAAGAGCATACCATTTTGTCCAAGGTCTGAACACACAACTTCGGACCCTGACTATGGCAGGAAATTGCAGAACCCTTAGCACGACTACTGAATAAGCAGGACTTATGGAGAAGGATGCAGTTGAATGACGTAAAGAAGCTAAGGGAAAGGCCCCAATGCACCAGGCTATGCAAAATAAACCAAGATGGGATCAGCAGCGCCAACACTTCAACAAGCGCGACAACCGCCAGGATAACCGGTCAAGGCCCTATGTTCCTCGCAACGCCCATCCACCATGGCAGCAACGACAGCCACCACATGAGGCTTGTACCCACTATGGACGTTATCATTAGGGTGAATGCCGCAAGAAGGTTGGAACCTGCATCCACTATGGAAAGTTTCGGCACTATATTAGAGACTGCTCAGATAAGAAGAACAAATACCAGAATCCCAAGGGCAATGTCAACCCAACTACGTGGCCGAGCATATAATATGGAGGCAGATCCAACTCAGCCAACCACGATGTCATTAGAGGTACCCTTCCTATAGCTGGACTAAGTACTTATGTACTATTAGATTTGGGTGTTACGCACTCATTTATCTCTTATGATTGTGCTACTGTCTTGAAGCTACCTCAATTGGACATGAAATATATAATGGATATCACCACCCCATGGGCACCCTCCATTCCTCAAAGTACATCCCCGATGTACCAGTGATAGTGGAGGGGAAGAACTATTCAGCAAACCTGATAGTCATCCCCATGAAGGAGTATGATATTGTCTTGGGTATGGATTGGTTGTCATACCATGATGTTGTACTCCTACATAAGAAGAAGAAGATAGTATCGGCTCACACTGTAAGCAACAAGCAACAATAAGAATAAGGACAACAAAATGACAACAAGGTACTAATGACGATGATCCAAGCACAATAACTGCTCGAGAGTGGATGGAGAGGCTATTTGGCTAGTGTCATCAGCAGCAAGCCTAAAGAAAAAGATCCACAGTAGCTAGACATTGTCAAAGATTATATGAATGTCTTTCCAGAAGACATCTCTAGCTTACCACCTCAGAGAGAAGTGGACTTCCAGATAGAGTTGTTGCCAGATATATATAGCTCCAATATCAAAGGCACCTTATCGAATGGCACCTGCAATGATGCAGGAACTACAAAAGCAACTGCAAGTGCTATTAGATAAGGGGTTTATGTGTCTCACCATGTGCGCTACGGTCTTGTTCATGAAGAAGAAAGATGCTCCCTCAGGTTATGCATCGACTATAGGATGCTTAACAAGGCCGCTATCAAGAACAAGTACCCTCTACCGCGGATTGACGACCTCTTTGATCAAAAATCAAGAGTCACGATTTTCTCAAAGATGGACCTGAGGAGTGACCATCACCAGCTCAAAGTTACAGAAGAAGATATACCAAATATTGCATTCAGATCTGCGTATGGGCATTATGAATTCTTGGTAATGCCTTTGGATTGACGAATGCACCTGCCATGTTCATGGATCTGATGAATAGGGTGTTCAGACCCCCTATTTAGATCAGTTTGTCATTGTTTTTGTGGATGACATCCTGATCTACTCGGCGAGCCCAGAGGAACACAGGGAGCATCTTAGGATCATGTTGGAAACTTTGCGTCAGGATCAATTATATGCAAAGTTGTCAAAATGTGAGTTCTAGTTAGATTAAATCAAGCTCCTCAGGCACATAGTATCAAATCTAGGGATCACAGTAGGCCCGACAAAAGTAGAAGCTATCTCAAATTGGTCACGACCAAGGAACCTTGGAAAATTTCATAGCTTCTTGGGACTGTCAGGGTAGAATATTCATCAAAGATTTCTCCAGATTGCATCGCCTTTGACAAATTTGACAAACAAAGAAGTAAAGTTTGTCTAGTCCCAGAAGTGCGAACAAAGCTTCCAAGAAGACCCGACTGACTACAAACTAGTACTCACCATCCCTTCTTGGAGTGGTGGGTATGTGGTGTATAGTGATGCTTATGGCACAGGCCTTGGTTGTGTGCTCATGCAGCATGGCAAGGTCGTGGCGTATGCTTCCAGACAACTCAAGAAGCATGAAGTCAACTACCCCACACACGACCTAGAGTTGCCAGCGGTAATGTTCGCCCTAAAAATATGGAAGCACTACTTGTATGGCAAAAACTTTGAGGTCTACACAGATCTCAAAAGTCTGAATTACAATTTCTCCCAAAGGGACCTCAATATGAGATAGAGGAGATGGAATCAGCTAAAGGATGTAATCCATTGGAACCCATGACCTAGCAGGACTGAAGCCACACTATTGGTTCATCAAGTACAATCAGACTTGGTGAATAGGATTATCATTGCCCAAACAGTGGACCTAAAGATCAACCACACGTGCAAGAGATGCAATCATGAAGAGTAGGAATTCGTCATGTATGTGGATGGGGGAATCAGATACAACACTCAAGAGGGAGGTGTTGGATGAAGGTCACAAGTCAAAGTTCGCTATCCAACTAGGGAGAACCAAGATGTATAAAGATCTAGAGAGGACCTACTGGTGGAACAACGTGAAGAAGGAGATTGTTGAGTATGTGGCCAGATGCATAATATGTCAACAAGTCAAAATTGAGCATCAGAGGTCGTATGGCATGCTCAAGCCTTTCAACATCCCAGAGTGGAAGTGGGAACACATTTCTATGGATTTTGTGACTAGTCTACCCAGATCCAAAATGGGAAATGACGACATATGGGTAGTTGTGGATAGACTCACTAAGTCCTCACACTGCATCCCCATCAAATGGAAGCAATCAGTGGAGAGCCTGATGGACCTATATGTCAGGGAAGTCATTGGGCTGCATGAGATTCCAGTTACCATAGTGTTTGACAGAGACCCGAGGTTCATAGCCAAAGTCTGGAAGGGTTTCCAAGATGCCCTTGGAACTAGACTCAATTTTAGTACAACCTTCCATCCAAAAACTGACAAGTAGTCCAAGAGGATAATTCAGACGCTGGAGGACATGCTCAGAGCATGCACATTGGATTGGCATTGCAGCTGAGACGAGCACCTGCCACTGATCGAGTTCACCTACAATAATAGCTACCACTCTAGCATCGACATGGCTCCGTTTGAAGCGCTATATGAAAGGCCTTACCAGTCACCAACATGTTGGAGCGACGTGGGCGAGTAAAAGTTGATGGGCCCAGAGATAGTACAAGAGTACACTGACCGAGTGGACCTTATCAAAAGACGAATGAAGGCTGCATAGAGCAGGCAAAAGACCTATGCTGACAAAGGACGTCAAGAGCAAAATTTTCAAGTGGGAGACAAGGTGATGCTGAAGGTCTCCCCAACTAAATGTGTCATGAGGTTTAGTAAGAGAGGTAAGCTCATCCCTCGTTATGTAGGTCCCTTCGAGGTGCTCGAGCTTACTGGGAGCAACATGTCGACTAGTACTACCCCCTTCCTATGGGTGAGTGCATAATGTCTTCTACGTGCTCAGGAAGTACCAACACGATGACATCAACATCGTCAGCATCAAGGAACCCAACTTGAAGGAGGACCTCATCAACGAGGAGCAGCTAGTGAAGATCCTAGAACGTCTCCTATAACACCAAAGGAATAAAAAGGTTCGTTTGTCAAGGTAGCATGGAGTCAGCGTCGAGATAGTGAAGTGATATGGGAGCTGAAATCCAAGATGTGCAAGGAATTTCTAGCATTATTTGGTAAGCCTCTACCATCATCCTAAATTCGAGGATGAATTCTTTTTTTAAGAGGTTTATAATGTAACAACATAATCATTTCATACGCAACCACGGACCGTGTTGGTGGACAACACGACTTGTATTGGGTTGCCAAGTGACAGTCCGGAAGGTAATTAATTATAATATTTATAATAATATTAAATCTGAGATTAATTAAATGATAGGATTTCAATTAGATTTTAGTTAAGTTGAATAAGAGAGGAGTTTTAGTTGGATTAAAATTAGAGAAACCCTAATGAAACCCTTATAAATAGACCTAGAAGGGAGAACCTCTTAATTTAATTTTCTCCCTCAAGGTTTGAGACGTAGCATCCCTTCCCCTCTTCTCTCTTCTTCTCCCACCATGTGCTTAGGTAAGGTTTCTCTCTCCCATGGTTGTCTCTCTCTCATATTATAAAAGTCTATCTATTGAGATCCGCCTATTTACATATCGAATCATGTAGGGTTGTTTTTCTTTCTTCAACTGTGTTCCTTCGATTCTCCCTGTTGTCCTTGGTCTCTTTCACGTTCTCCTATGGGTTGGGAATAATTCTAGAATGAGGAGAGAGAGAGAGACAAAGAGAACAATGAGACAAACATAGTTTGTGTTTGGTGTTGGCTACGGTCTCATCAATGGGCCCGTTTCGGCGAGTTGACACGAGCCGTGTCGGGTGAAGACACAATCTATGTTTCATCCTTTCATCATCGTAACATAAACCTCTTAGGATGTGTGCCATTTTATGGTCGTGTCCGCTCTCCGATGTGGTGTGTCGTCCTCCATTTCCTCATTAAAATATATCGGCCAATGCATTATGGCAACGCGAGCCGTGTCATCTCTCAACCTAAGTTGTTTTCTCAACTACTATGGTTTACTATTCATCTTTCGATCGAGTCAGACCGTGTTCGGTTCAACGCGGACTGTTTTGCATAATTTATTCTTTAATTTTCACTAAACACTACTTCATTCCATGACATGGTCATGACATTAGGTGACACAAGCCATGTGTCCAGTGTATTAGGCCGCGTTCAACAAAAACGACACTAGGGTTTCTTCGTGTCAAAACACGGTCCGGTCTTGTGTGGACACGGTCCGTGTTCACCGTCTACGTGACATGTTAGGGTTCGCGCCGATGGACGCAGATTGTGTTTCACCGTTGAATGGTGATTAATAACAATTTAAACAGTGCTATTCGTACAATGATAAACATTAATTAACCTAAGCCAAAATTAAACTATTCATCATGCTATTAAACATCATATAATCCATCATTATCTAGCATAAACCCTAGCATGCAATTTATATATTATAAAATTCTATCTTTTGTGATCCACCTATTTATATTTTTAGGGTTTTTAGGGATTGATACAACGTTCTTCAACTGTACTCCTTTGATTTTCCTTGTTGTCCCTAGTCTCCTTCACGTTCTCCTATGAGTTGGGCATAGTTCTGGATGAGATAAGAGAGAGAGAGAGAGAGAGAGAGAGAGAGAGAGAGAGAGAACCATGGGAGAGAGAAAGGTTCTTACAAGCACCTAGTGGGAGAGGAAGAGAGGAGGGGATGCTACGGCTGAAACCTTGAGGGAGAAATAAAATTAAGAGATCCTCCCTTCTAGGTCTATTTATAGGGAGTGTCATTAAGGTTTCTCTAATTTTAATCCAACTCAAACTCCTTTCTTATTCAACTTAATTAAAATATAATGAAAATCCTATAATTTAATTAATTCCATATTTAATATCATTATGATTATTATAATTAATTACCTTATGGATCGTCACTTGACAACCCAACATGGGCCTCGTGTTGTGCACCAATACGATCCTTGTTGGCATATGAAATTATCATGTTGTTACATTGTAAACCTCTTAAAAATAAAATTCGGGATGATGGTAGAGGCTTACCAAATAATGCTGAAAATTCCTTGTGCATCTCGGATTCCAGCTCCCATGTCGCTTCACTATCTCAACGCCGACTCCACTCTACCTTGATTAGCGCCACCTTTTTGTTCCCTTGGCATTTTGTAGGTGATGTTCTAGGATCTTCACTGGCTGCTCCTCGTAGACGAGGCCCTCCTTCGATTTGGGCTCCTCGATCTTGATGACGTTGGCATCACCATGTTGGTACTTCTCGAGCATGGATACGTGGAAGACATTGTGCACTCATCCGCATGAAGGGGGTAGTGCTAGTCGACATGCTGCTCCCCCAATCAGGTCGAGCACCTCAAAGGGACCTACATAACGAGGGATGAGCTTACCTCTCTTACTAAACCTCATGACGCCTTTAGTTGGGGAGACCTTCAGCATCACCTTGTCTCCCACTTGAAAATATGCTCTCGGCGTCCTTTGTCAGCATTGATCTTTTGTCTGCTCTGTGTAGTCTTCATTCATCTTCTGATTAGGTCCAATCGGTCAGTGTACTCTTGTACTATCGCTGGGCCCATCAGCTTTCGTTCGCCCACCTCGCTCCAACATGCCGGTAATTGGCAAGGCTTTCCATATAGGGCTTCAAATAGAGCCATGTCGATGCTGCAGTGGTAGTTGTTACTGTAGGCGAACTCGATCAGTGGCAGGTGCTCGATCCAGTTGTCATGTCAATCCAACATGAACGCTCTGAGCATGTCCTCCAACATCTGGATTATCCTCTCGGACTGCTCGTTTGTCTATGGATGAAAGGTTGTACTAAAATTGAGATTTGTTTCAAGGACATCTTGGAAAACCTTCCAGACTCTGGCTATGAACCTCAGTTCTCTATCAGACACTATGGTAATTGGAATCCCATGTAGCCTGATGACTTCCCTGACATATAGCTCCATTACTCTCTACTAAAAACTTCCATTTGATGGGAATGAAGTGTGCGGACTTAGTGAATCTGTCCACAACTACCCATATGGCATCATTTCCCCTTTTGGATATGGGTAGACTGGTCACAAGATCCATAGCAATATGTTCCCACTTCCACTCTAGGATGCTCAAAGGCTTGAGCATACAATACGGCCTTTGGTGCTTAATTTTTACTTGCTGAAGGACTATGCATTTGGCCACATACCCAACAATCTCCTTCTTCATGTTGTTCCACCAGTAGGTCCTCTGCAGATCTTTATACATCTTGGTACTCCCAAGGTGGATAGTAAACTCAAACTTATGACCTTCATCCAGCACCTCCCTCCCGAGTGTTGCATCGTTGGGGACCCATAGGCGAGATCTATATCTGATTCCCCCATCCACAGACATGACAAAGTCCTACTCTTCATGACTGCATCTCTTGTGCATGTGGTCGAACTCTGGATCCATTGCTTGGGCAATGATAATCCTATTCATCAAGTCTATTGTATTTGGTGAACCATTAGTGTGGCTTCAGTCCTGCTAGGTCTTGGGTACCATAGGATTATATCGTTAGTTGATTCCACATGTGTACTCTCATGCTGGCAAGTGCTCCTTCCCACCTCCTGCAAAAAGCATTAGTGACTGAATTGATCTTCCCTCGGTGATATCCAATTGTGAATTCGTAGTCCTTCAAGAACTCGATCCACCTCCTCTGTCTCATATTGAGGTCCCTCTGAGAGAAAATGTACTTCAGACTTTTATGAACTGTGTAGACCTCAAAGTTTTCGCCATACAAGTAGTACCTCCATATTTTTAGGGCCAAAATTACCACTGCCAACTCTAAGTCATGTGTCGGGTAGTTGACTTCATGCTTCTTGAGTTGCCTCAAAGCATATGCCACAACCTAGCCATGTTGTATAGGTACAAAGCCAAGACTTATGCTACAAGCATCACTGTACACTATATATCCACCACTCCTAAAAGGGATGGTGAGTATTGGTGCTATAGTCAGTCAGGTCTTTAGCTCTTGGAAGCTTTGTTCGCACTTATGGGACACGACAAACTTTACCCTTTTTTTGCCAAATTCGTCAAAGGTGATGTGATCTTGAAGAAATCTTTGATGAATTGCTTGTAGTATCCTATCAGTCCTAAGAAGCTACCGATTTCCTTGGCGTTCCTTGGCAATGACCAATTTGAAACAGCTTCTACTTTTGCGGGTCCACCATGATCCCTTGCTTTGACACTATGTGCCTGAGGAACATTATTCTATCCAACCAGAACTCGCATTTGGATAACTTTATGTATAACTTATGTTGGCGTAAAGTTTCCAATACAATCCTAAGGTCCTCCTTATGGTCCTCTGGGCTTGCTGAGTAGATCAGGATGTCATCCACAAAGACAATGACAAACTTATCTAAGTAGGGTCTGAACACCCTATTCATCAGATCTATGAACGTGGCAGGAGCATTCGTCAATCCAAAAGGCATTACCAAGAATTCATAATGCCTTATTTGGGTCTGAATGCAATCTTTGGTATATCTTCTTCTGCAACTTTGAGTTGGTGATAGGCACTCCTTAGGTCTATCTTTGAGAACATCACGACTTTTGATAATTGATCAAAGAGGTCGTCAATCCGTGGTAGAAGATACTTGTTCTTGACAATGGCCTTTTTAAGCATCCTATAGTTGATGCATAACCTGAATGAGCCATCCTTCTTCTTTACAAACAAGACCAGAGAGCCCCAAGGTGAGACACTCGGTCTGATAAATCCTTTGTCCAACAGCTATTTTAATTTCTTCTTCAACTCTTGCATCTCTGCAGGTGCCATATGGTATGGTGCCTTTGAGATTGGAATCGTTCCATGTAACAGCTCTAACTGGAAGTACACTTCTCTCTGGATGGCAAACCAGAGATGTCCTGTAGAAAGACATCCATGTACTCTCCAACGATGTTCAGCTGTTGTAGATCTTTCTCCTTAGGTTCAGTGTTGATGACACTAACCAAATAGTCTCTGCATCCACTCTCGAGTAGTTGTTGTGCTTGAATCGTCGTCACTAGTATCTTGTTGTCATTTATTGTCCTTCCTCTTATTGTTGCTTGTTGCTTGCCATGAGAGTCGATGACCACCTTCTTCTTCTTACATAGAAGTATGGCATCATGGTAGGACAACCAGTCCATACCCAAGATGACATCATACTCATTCATAGGAATGACTATCAGGTCTGCTGAATAGTCCTTCCCCTCCACTGTCACTGGTACATTAGGTATGTCCTTTATGGCATGGAGGGTGCCCATGTGGTGGTATATCCATTATATATTTCATATCCAATTGAGATAGGTTCAAGACAGTAGCACAATAATAAGAGAAAAATGAGTGAGTAGCACCCAAATCGAATAGTACAAAAGTACTTAGTCCAGCTATAGGATTATGATATCCTGGTCGGGTTCAGCTGGATCTGACTCCATATTGTATGCTTGGCCACGTACAGTTGGGTTGGCATTGCCCTTAGGATTCTGGTCTTCCTTCTTATCTAGGCAGTCTCTGATGTAGTGTCCAAACTTTCTGTAGTGGCATTCACCCTGATGATAATGGTCACAATGGGTACAAGTCTCTTGTGGTGGCTGAGGCCACTGCTGCCATGGTGGATGGGCGTTGCGAGGAACTTGGGCCTTGCCCTATTATCTCGACGATTGTCACGCCTGGGCGTTGCTGATCCCATCTTGGTTTATTTTGCACGGCATGGTGCATTGGGGTCTTTCCCTTAGCTTCTTTATGTCGTTAAATGCATCCTTCTCCATACATCCCACTAATTCATTAGCCGTGCTAAGGGTTCTGCAATTTCCTACCATAGTCAGGGTCAGAAGTTCTAGGTTCAAATCCTGGACAAAATGGTATGCTCTTTCATCTTAGTCATGCTTCAACTTGCAAAATCTTTCAAGTCGGACGAACTCATTGTGATACTCCTCTGCCATCTTGTTGCCTTGTTGTAGTTCCAAGAATTCATATTGCTTCTGACTGTGTTGGTGAATAATGAAGTAGCGCATCTCAAATGCCTTCTTGAAATATTTCCAAGCGATCACCTTCTGATCGAGAAAGTTAGTAACTTTGGTGGTCCACAACCAATCTTTCGCATCCTTCACCAAACGATATGCAGCATATAGGACCTTACTATCCTTAACGCACTTCATGAGTGCAAAAACTTCCTCGATTGTTATCAGCCAAAGTTCTGCCCCAACAACACCCTTGAATTCAGGGGAAAGATGCTTGAGGAATAAAATCCTTAGATGTCTGGGCCTGCTACTGCTCTTGATTGCCTATGGCCCGATAATTTTAGGCATTGTTGTTCGCCTCATCCTGGTTAAGGTTACCTCTAACTTGTTGACTAGGAGTATGTCAGGGAGCCATCTGTACATATCATAAATAATCATGTCAACTAAAAAATGCTTATGCCTTACATGGAAAACTTACTTCTGAATGGTGTTGCGACTACTTGTGATACTTTGCACATGACCCTCTAGTACTATGGGACGCTACAAGGGTCCTGACGTTAGGCTCTAATACCTTAAGTATAACGCCCCTAGAAGACCACCCCGCCACATGGTAGAATGCTTTCCTGAGAGCGCTACGCATACATCATACTATAACTTGACTTTAAGGTTGACAAACAAAATTACTCAATAAAATGCATAATATATAAAAAAAACTTAATAGTTAAAAATCCAACTTTCATAATACTAAAGAAAGTATGTGGAAGTCTTACATCAACTGAAAATGTCTTAGAAGAAACTACTACAATTGGATAGAAAAGGCTAAGAGGAGACACTAATATGATCACTAAGTCATGTGCAAATAGCACTCATCACGAGCACCTATCGTCGCATGCACCACCAGCCATAGACACTACAGTTCACTCACCTCCAAGATTCAATACAGGGGGAAAAGAAGTATCCACCAAGTATAACTCCCACTTATGTAAGGCAACAATAGATAAGCATAATATAATAAATAAATATGGGAATAAGCTGATGACAATAAGGTCAAAATATCAATTATTCATTTACATCCCTTTCTTTCATTACTTAGCTTCCTTACTTTACTTTCATCATCTTTAACATATCATTACTTTCTTGCATCAGGATTGAGCTATGGCTGATAGTCAAACATCAATCCCTCTGAGCGTATATAAGGAATAAGCTATGACCCATTGTCAAATCTCAATTACTCCACATCATCATCATTATTTCATCATCTTTACATTATCTTTATTTCTTTACTTTTCATCGATCATCTTCAAGTAATAACTCTAGACCTCTAATGCAACATGAATAATGCAATATTTATGCCCAGTGGTTTTCCCACTAGTAACTTTGAGATGACTTTGAGGGTTGCTTTGGGTGACTTTGAATTGGCTCATGAGTCTTGGAGGTCTCGCCAATAGGTCAGTGGGGGTGCACAAATCACGACCGATAAGAATGCTCAAAAAATTCATTTGTTGCAAGGCGGGGAGAAGGACAGGCAACAGGAATGGGTAGCAGCTAATCTACCAGTCCCACATCATCATTGACACTGTCCCTCCCAAACATTCAGCACATGGCAGCCTCATCATTTAATTTATGTGAAGCATGTTGACCCTTTATCTTTGTCCACATAATTAATCCTTAAACATTAGGGGAGAACTATTCTTTAAAATAAATTATATAACATTTCAGCAGCGCCGACATGGACCGTGTCAGACACGGTCCGTTTTCGGTACTGGTTTAAGTCTCGTCGACAAGCCATTTTAGCGAGCCATTTTCCTTTCATCATCGTAACATAAACCTCTTATGATGTGTGCCATTTTCCGGTCGTGTCTGCTCTCCGACACGGTGCGTCGTCGTCCATTTTCCTCATTAAAATATATCGGCCAACGCGTTAGGGCAACGCGGGTCGTGTCATCTCTCAACTCGAGCCATTTTCTCAACGATCATGGTTTACTATTCATCATTCGACCGACGCAGACTATTTTCGGTTCAAGCAGGTCGTTTTACATAATTTATTCTTTAATTATCACTAAACACTACTTCATTCCGCGACACGGTCATGACATCAGGTGGTGCAAGCCATGTCTGGTGTATTAGGTTGTGTTCAACAAATATGGTGGCGCTAGGGTTTCTTCGTGTCCAAACATAGTGATGTCCTGGGTGGACGTGGTCTGTGTTCGCCGTCTACGTGGCATGTTAGGGTTCTCGCCGATGGACGCGGGCCATGTCTTGTGTGGACGCATTGTGTTCTGCCGGTGAACAACGATTAATAACAATTAAAATGGCACTGTGGACGCACCGTGTTCTGTCGGTGAACGATGATTAATAACAATTAAAATGGTGCTATCCATACAATGATAAATATTAATTGATCTAAGTCAAAATTAAACTATTCATCAGGATATTAAACATCATATAATCTATCATTATCTAGCATAAATCCTAGCATGCAACTTATATATTATAAAAGTCATTTATTGGGATCCGCCTATTTATCAATATATAGGATTTTTAGGGATTGATTCTACGTTGCTCCTTTGATCTTTCCTATTGTCTATGATTTTCTTCAGGTTCTCCTATGAGTTTGGCATAGTTCTAGGATGAGAAAAGAAAGAGAGAGACACCGTGGGAAAGAGAAAGGTTTTTGTAGGAGAGGAAAAGAAAAGAGAGAAGGAGATGCTACTGCTCAAACCTAAGGGAGAAATAAAATTAAGAGATCCTCCCTTTTAGGTCTATTGATAGAGGGTGTCAGTTTCTCTAATTTTAATACAATTCAAATCTTTCTCTTATTCAATTTAATTAAAATCCTATCATTTAATTAATTGTGGATTTTATATAATTATAATTATTATAGTTAATTACCTTTTTGGCCGTCACATGCGAATCCAACACAAGCCGTGTTGTGCACCAATGTCCTTGTTGGCGTATGAAACGGCCGTGTTGTTATACTAGCTCCTCTCTGTTCTTGGGTCCGTCCCTGTCCAAAGAGTGAAGGGCGGATGCAAGGCCAAAGCCCGAGCGAGGCAGCCTCGTACCTGTGGACTCTGCAGTCGGCGGAGAAAACTGCGGTAGAAGCAAGAGCTCTCAAGGCGTATGACCTCTAACTTCATCAAGCAGAGGCTTAACTATGCGCAATTGGTCCACGATGGGATTGTCTGGAGTCCATGGCGAGGGGAAGAACGCGGTTGTGCTTTCTGAAACCGTGGTGGCCGTCATCATTTGCTGTTGCTGTTGCTGTTGTTCTTCTTCCAAGATCATGATTGCTTCTGATTTCTTGAAACTTGCAAGGGGGTAACTGAGAACAAAGAGCAGAAACAGAGCAAATATGAGAGCATGCCGTTTGCAGAGGGACGTCGTCGTTGATTAAATAGGCGATGAGGGGACGTGAACTTTAGTCGGAGTCGGATTCTGAGTCCGAGTCGAACATCTCGTCTTTTTCTTGTCTGTTCATGTTCAACTTTCGAAAGTTTTTTTTCCAATATGAACTTTCGAAAATTATGTGATCATCGCGTACGTTTTAATATGTTGCTGGATATAATTAATGGGTTTGTATTTTTCTGGATATTCTTTTCACACTGAATAACTAAACCTCAAAAATCACACTCAAGTTGGTAGTAACTGACTATCGTAGGTACATGCTTCACATATGTACTCATTTTATCTTGAGACTTATATATAGTCATGATACCATGCTATTTAATAGCTGGTGTTGATAAATTGATATTTTTGTTATTGCTAGCAAAAAAAAATATGTTAATTGATGTTATTAACATAATGATGAAGTGTGTCCATTGGTGATGTTCCAGTGATGCAATCCCTATCTCAACACCTCTTTTTGGATGCCTAGATTTCGGAATTGTTCCTTTCAACTGTGGGTTTAAGTGAACTTGATTTACTTCAGGTTTAGTTTTGGTGTGTGTCACTTCTGCATAAAATGGGTGTATTTTTAGAGTGGAGCATATGTAAAAAAAACGTTGTAGCAAAAGTGAAATATATGAATAAAGTTGGATGAGAGCACTTGGCTTCTTTATCTTCTCGAAAAAAAAAGCCTATCTGTTAGAATCCTGGGATAATGGAATAAATAACACAAAAAAAAAAAATTTCGATACTTTTGTGATGGCCAATTTTGAATCAAAGACGGGATGAAAAGAATGGATATTTATAACTACAACCGGATATGAATTAAGCTACAAAGTTGTAAAGATAAGATATACAACATTGCCAATGACCTATAATGACCTAAATTTTTATATGAACCTTGGAAGAAAACAAGAAAAGAATCAATTGCAACTTGCTACATATGACCCTCGACAAGAAAAAAATTGCAGGCGAAATTTTGTTGTTTGTTTCCCTCTTTCTTTATTCCAAGAGAAAGATCCAACAACATGTCACAACACCATACTTCTCATTTGAGCTGTTATATCGTCACCTAATTCAGATTCCAGCTTCCCCAAGTCAATTTCCAAACCTTTGACGGCACCTAACAGATCATCAGGACAGCCTCCGAGGCTCTTGACCACATTGCACATATCTCCTTTTCGTTGACAAAGTTTCTTGGCAATCAACTTCATCTGAGTAATCTCTTGTGGTGGATAGACACAAGCTCCTAGTTCACTGACCTGGGATCCCATCTCTTGGCAGAAGTTTAGGAGTTTCTCCAAGGGGCCAGTATATTCCTCTGTGCTGGCTTCACCCTTAGAGGTTTTAAGCAAGCCCTTAATAAATTGAATCAGCTCCTTTATGGCAGCATGTATGTCTGCCACCACACTGATGGTTAACTGGGCAATGTGCATCTCCTCAGGTGACAGATCATCACCAAGCTCATCGTTAAGGTCGATCTCTTCCTCAGAGACAGATTCTTCCATAGACACTGCTGCATTTGCCAAGTCAAAAGAGGCAGCAGGCTTCAGTTCTCCCATCTCTCGAAGAACATCTTTCACAGAGATGGCCACCTGAGTCATGGCACGTCCAATTGCAGTGTAGTTGCTTGTCGGCGCCTTGTTGAGAGCATCACACGCTTCCCAAACTGATCCACCTAGCCGTGGGATCAATATCTTTTTGTTTGAATTTGGCAACTCTGCGAAGTTTGAAAAAACTATGGATTAGACTGCACTGGGTTTCAACTGAGAAAACATAGTCACTTGGCTCTCATTTGAAATTTTCTTCAGAAAAAGGAAAAGCAAATGATTACACAAATCTATCTTCGGTATATTAATTGGACTAATCTAATTTCTGAAGCGCACTCTAATTTGTGTTATTGATGTAGAACAAGAATAATATTATGGGTATTATACTCTATACTATGGGCTTTAACATGGGCTTTTAGTTAAGTCATTTGATTTCTTTTTTATCGGTATTCTTTTGTTAGGAGTTCTTCTTATATTAGGTTACCTTCTATTTATTTTCCTTTTATTTAGATTTCCAACTATTTGATATATGGGATGTTTAGAATCCTATAAATAGTCTTGTATGATTCTTTTGGAACTTAAATTTGATTTATAATATTTGCTATAAGCATATCTTTTTCTTAAGTGATTTCAAGTCTCCATCAGTTATATAATCCAGTAATGCTACAGAAAACAATGAACCAGGTCATATGAAAATTCTTTATAAATCTGAAATTCCAAAAAGACTATAATTAAACAAATATCAGAATGCATTACCATATGAGGAGACGGCTTCTTTTAGCAATGAAATACTGGAACACAAAACTTGCTTTGTACAAGCATGGATACTAGCATGGAGAGTTGTCCCTGCGCCAACGGTACTCCCATGACAAAGTAAAATGAATCCATGAAGTGTGTTGCAGAATGACCCCAAGTTGTCCTCTAAAGCCTTTAATTCAGGAGTTTCTCCACTCCAAAGCATTCCAGCTTCATGATGAAAAGAACATAGTGAAATTGAATTAGTTAGAAAATAAGGCTTACAAACATATTTAATAGATTCTTAATATGGTAATACTATAAACTAAAAATTATTGCAAACTCTGGTTTTCAAATCCCTTTATGGCTTACAAGTACATTTTAAGCAAAGTAAAACGTAGGGAAAAATGAGAGCTTGTTAAATTTATCATTTGAAGTGGCAGATTTGAGGGGATGACTGCAAGAGAAAAAGAAAACTGAAGCAATGGATGTGAGGTAGCACTATTGACAGATCTAAGAAAATGAATGATAGGGGTGCAGGATATCCAAATCTGAATCTATGACCGAGATCAAGATCATCTGGAACTTATTAGATGGTGGGTGACACACCAATTTACATCCACAACCTCTTGCAGTGCGTCCACTATTTGAGATGTGTCAAATTTCCAAAAGGCATTCTAGATAGATGTTGCTCCTGTTAACAATATCTCCACCAACATAACAACTCTGAATAAGGATACTCTTCCCAGTCAAAATTAGTTAACAGTATTTTAGAGTTTTTATCTTTATAACTATTGTGATATGTTACTATCTTGTAGTTATTTTTGTTGAAACCACATAGATGTACACATCTTTATAAATGAAAGCTACAGAGAACAGAGCGATCTATGCTTGGCAAGTCTCTGTCTTGTATAGATTCCATATTGTGTCTCTTATATTTTCATGGTATCAGAACTGTAGCTTCACATCCTTATTGGATTCACCCTTCTTTTTTTTTCTTCTCTCATCATGTCTCAAGCGTCATCTAACGAAGAAGTTAACTTATCCATGGTACTACCCACGCTATCTCCACTTAGATTTCCAATATCACCTCCAGTCCAATGGTTATCTCTAATATAACCAACTTAGTTCCTATCAAACTTGATGGAACAAATTATCGCATGTGAAAATGTCTTTTTGAACCTATTCTCTTTTGGCATCGTCTAATGCACCTTGTAGATGGCACAACAGCAGCCTCAAATTTCTCCACATTAAAATATTCTTCATGGTATGAGAAGGATTAGATGGTGTCATCTTGGATCAATGCCACTCTCTCTTTCACTGTTTTGCCAAATACAGTTGGCCTCCAATCCGCCAAAGTTGCATGGGAAATATTGGTGCGACGTTATACCTCTGCATTCCCATCTCAACTGATGCATCTTCGTCGTCAACTTCACGAAACTACAAAAGGTGTTCTCTACATGCAAGAATATCTAGATGAGTTCAAAGTCATTGTTGATTAACTTGAATAACATCAGGTCTGTTGTATCTGATGATGAGCTCTTCTTTGCTCTTCTGGATGGTCTTCCATCTACTTATAATATTGTTGCTGGAATCATTTGATATCGTGCTCAATCGCAAAGTACTACTTGTGAAGAAGTGGAAACCCTCTTGCTCGATGAAGAGGTCCACTATAAATTAACAATCTCGACAAGCTGACCTGACTGCATTTCTTGCACGATGTGGTTGAGGTCGGCGAAGGTTTCGTGGACGATGTGGACCTGCCAACCCCTCTAATTCCAGCAATAATGATTCCTCTCACAGCACTATGAAGCCTCCATGCACAACAATGGGTGAATCTCTTGCCACAATATATTGTCAAAGAGAAATGAGGAAATAAGCCTATTGATTGTTATCAACAAATGAACTTCACCTATCAAGGTTACCACCCACTAGAAAAACTTGTAGCTATGGCAGCCTCCTTCTCATCAGATGATGCAACCTGGTATTCTTACATTGATGCAACTCACCATATCAATGGTGATTTACAGCATGTCCCTTGCAAATAAGTATGATGGTTCTGATTTTGTTAATGTTGGTAAATCAAGATTTGTCTATATCTCATAATGGGAAAGGAATTCTTCCTACTTCTATACATTCTTCCAAACTTAATAATAGTCTTCATTGCCCTCATGTCTCTTCTAACTTACTGTCCATATCTCGCTTTACCAAAGATAATAATTGTCACTTTATCTTCATTGATTCTGGTTTCTTGATAAAGGACAATCTGACAGGCTGAATTCTACACCAGGGACCAATTGACAACAACATGTAACAATTTCGCACATGCAAGTATGTTAGTGCAACACCTACTGCTTTGTTCACTATCTCAAACAAATTGTGGCATCTCAAACTGGGACATCCTAATTGT
Source organism: Pontederia paniculata (assembly GCA_001647135.1). NCBI lineage: Eukaryota > Viridiplantae > Streptophyta > Magnoliopsida > Commelinales > Pontederiaceae > Pontederia > Pontederia paniculata. Next base: position 1,002 of record LTAE01002240.1, on the reverse strand, counting down.
GGCTTCTATTATAATAAACTCTCTGTTTCAAATAAGGATGCTCTTACTTAGTGTACTTCATATCATATAGGGAAGAGTCATCGTTTACCTTTTAGTCATTCTACTGCTGTTAGTAGCAAACCGTTGTTGCTGATTTGACATTTGGAAATTGTTGTGGGTTTTCAATTTCAAGTTTCATGCATTTTTCATTGATGATTATTCGCGATTTACATGGCTTTATCTTTGAGGTTTAAATCAGATTTTTTTTGTGCATTGGTGGCATTTAAAGCTATGGTTGAAAATCAATTTGACATCAAAATTAAAGTGTTTCGTTCTGATGGTGGTGGAAAGTTTTTAAACTCCCAAGTTCGAGATTTTTTCCTTCAAAATGGCATCGAAAACCCATTATTATGTCCTTACACTCCACAACAAACGGTGTTGTTGAGCGCAATTAGGGGTGAGAACGGTCGCCGAAACAATTGCTTAACCGACCGATTTATTAAAAAAAGTAACTAACTGAATTATCCAATTCATTATTGGGTTGGTTAGTGGATGAAAATTTTGTTAACCGATACATATTGGACAGTTCAGTTAATTAACCGAAAATTTTGGTTAAAAACCGATATTAACCCATACTAAAGTTTATTTTATAACACACCTCTCATGTGGCGGTCCAATGAGGGCTCACGCATGGGATCATATTTTCGTTTCGAGCGTTCCTGGCTCCTGTAGGATGGGTTCAAACAGTTGGTCATTGACCGGTGGCATCGTATCCCACCATCTGATTCGGCGACTAGGACACTAGCAATGCGTCTATCAGCACTCCGTGATTTCCTCAAGACGCACCGGAGACAGATACGGGAGGACAGGCAGCAATGCCAATTCGAGGCTCTGGCGACTATATTGAGACTCGACCGGACGGAGGATTCCCGTGACCTCACCCCTGTCGAGGTCGAGGAGAGGAGACATCATCAACAGGTGATTCTTTTGGAGGACAAGAAGGTGGAGATCCAGTGGAGGCAA